>VZRF01006954.1:586176-716328 GCA_013396875.1 Vireo altiloquus
AAAAAAAAAAAAAAATGCAGACGGCATATCTTTTTCGACAGCTGTCCAGATTTTTATTCATACTGTTCTAAGGAAAAGACGACTTTTTCTGAAATCTTTCCTTTTTAAAAAAAGAACAGAGACCGAGCAATTCATCCCATCTGGGATAATTTTCCATGTCTTCACTTTTACTACTGCAGCTCAGAAAAGACAGCACAGTAAATAATTCCTACACAAATTTGACAAGAAACACCTTCATCAGCTCTAACTCCTTCCACCCGTATTCCCCAGTTTCCAAGTACTGTCTCACTCACTTTATACTGGATGAACCATTACATTTACAGAAACTCTTAAATTCCCTTTTAACGGTGACATCTCTCTGTAACAAACACCCTGCAAACAACACTCCTGAAGAGCCCAGAACAGGCACTGCCGCGCCAGCACCCGCACAAGGGCTTCTTACGCTCTGCAGAGCTCAAATTTGCTAATTTAATATTCAACCAGGTCTGAACTTTTCAAGACAAGAAGTTCTCGCTCCTGCTTACCACTGGATTTAAAGCCATCACCCAACTGAAGGGGATGAGGAAGAGGGGGACCAGTGCCACGAGAGGACAATGACAGGAGCCAGACCACAGCTCATGGGCAGTGTGTGGAAAGTTAAAAGCTTGCTGCTTACCTGAATTAAATCAATGACTCTCAATTCAACCTGTTCGTTTCAAACAAATCAATAGCTTAAATGGTCCCACACCTGCCCGTGTAATTTCACCGCTGTTATTTTATTACTATTTAGACATACCTTCAGTGGCTCATTTCACCAAAATTTGTCCTTGGGAAGACCCTTTTTTTTTAAATTCACTCTCTCCCCCCTCCACCACACACACCCCGTCTTTCTTATTTTAAATGTGGTAAAAAGGGGAGAACTAAAAGGGATAAAATGACAGATGTGACAGTTAATCTGGCCAATGAATCACGGGGGTCTAGGTAAAGCCGCCAGGGCTACTGCGCTAATCTACAGCTCCCACTGACCACCCCACTGGCCCCCTAATACCATTATCAACCCTTAGATGAACAATCTAAATTAGAGTTTTGTTCGAAGAGGGTGTGAATTTGACCTCTGGTGCCAGGGAACCTCTGCTGTACATACAGATGGCAAAGTTCTTATGAAAATAAAAAAGGGTTTCTCTTTTAGGGGGTTCAGCGTCTGTATGTCTGTGCACACAATTTGCATGGTTTGCATCAACCACATTTACCCCTGGTCCCCAATTATTACGCCATCCTAAGAGAGGGAAAAAATGCCTAAAAAGAAAGAAAAAAAAAAAAAAAAAAGAAAGATAAAAGAAAGTCCTGCACTGCTTTAGAACAGTTTTGCTGTTCTTTAAATAGCTACTCGCCTCCGGTATGTTTACATCCCACAGAAGTTTTTTTTCTTTCTTCTTTTTTTGTGTTACATGGAGCTGTCCGGCACCCGAATAAACCGAATAAACCGAATAAATAATCCCTGGGTTTGTGATTCACTGGTACAGAAGACGCGGCATGGAGAAGTCGGGAGAAGCAGGTTCTAACACGGCCAGATTTATTTGAAAAGAGACGAAATTTTGCCTTGGAAATACAAGCAAGCATTCACACGGAGAGCTGGAAAGGGACTGATGAGCTACACCATCACAGAACTGGTAAAAAGTGCCACTGGAGAACAATAGTTAATATATAGATTTATATTTAAATATTCCCGGTAGGAAAACAAAGTGTCACTGACCCCACTTCATCTAAAAATATATCCATTTTCTTGTGAATTATTTGCATTACAGCAGGAAAGCAAACAAGCTGGCAAAGGATGAGAAAAAAAAAATGAACAGCTATTATAACGTGTTGCCCACTGTGTTTTCCCTCTCTCTCTCCCTCTCTCTCTCTCCCCCTTTCCCCCCCTACATGTATGTCTTTATTTTTACTTGGGGTGGGGGCAGAGATAGGCAGCTTTATGAGGGAAATAACACCAAGGGATGTGATGCTTTAGGGGCTTAGGAGTGTGCATTTATTCTCGTTACTGAGGGAACTTTCTTACAACTTCGCACTGCTTGGCTGAAGAACGGTGCTAGCACAGCAGCCTCCCTTGCATACCATCTATTTCCACAATGTAAACAACTCCATGCCGTTAGTACGTGGAGCTTTCATATTTAAGGTCAATATTTACAGTTTGGGTTTTCACAGGTACCCATCAACATCGGCACACACCTCTCCCTATCAGGACGGTTAATAGGCTTGCTTTCTCTGCCTGCCTCTCTCTGCTTCCCCAGCACGACCACATCAGCACTAGTATCAAATTAACTCTCCGACTTTGAAACTTATTGATCTGCTATTAAGACACCAGTGAACCTGATGAAATGAGTGCTGTAGGTGCAGTCAAGACTTCAAAGTGTCACACAGCCACATAAAACAAGCGCCTTTGATCCTAACTCCGATCTGCTGAGGGTTTAAAGCCCAATTCTCCCTAAGCTGCCCTTCTCACTCGTCATGTCTGATGTCTCACCAACCAGCGACTTGATAATGTTAATAATGCAAATTTTAGCAAATGATTTTTACAATGGCAAAATTAATTATATGAATTTATGCTTCTTTCAGTGTCGACGTCTGATCTACAAAAAAAAAAAAATACAGTTGTAGCTATTGCACTTGCAACGGAAACTGTGAGCACGTCCAGCTTTTAAAACCGTATTACTGCCTTTCTCCTCTCAGCTTCACAGGGTCTCATTTTACTGCTAAAACTATAATTATTTATTATAAATTAACCTTAGATTGGGTTTAAGAGAGCTGAAAGAATTCTATCCAAAGTCCCCTATTGCTATGTATGCATTATTAAAGAAAAGACACCTCCACGCTTTAGATATCCCTTTTTCTCGTTCTTTGTCACTTATTCTCTCCTGATTTCTTTCCCATGTTCATTCTACAAATCCTTGCAGTGCAGTTGCACAGATTATTTAAAAACACCTGCATCTCTTAAATTCCATCAACCAATAATAATGTCTTTCTATATTTATGAATGGTAAAAAATTTCATGTTTAGGGATGAACATAACAGCAACCTGCAAAGCTAAGAAAAAAAATTCAATCCGTGATAACTAAAATGTACATTTTAAACACATGCATTGTATTTTCCTGTAATAGATATTTATTATTTTCCTCCTTGATCATAATATTTTATAAACATATTTTAATTTTTCACTTGAATTTGTCAACAAGTATTGAATGTTTATTTAAACTTTTATCTGAAAACATCAATAATCTGATTTTTCAGCTGAGGGAGTTTCTCACAAAATCTATTACAGAAGTTTCCCGACTGCATTTCAGACGGAAAAATCACACAAACGGCTCAGTTATCTTACCCAGGTTATGTGTGAACACACAGCTGTCCTCCTCCTCTCCTGAATACTGCACTTACAGGTTTTTTCTCTTCTGCTTTTTAAGAAACAGAACTTGCTAGGATATCTTATTTAGTGCATAATGGTTTAAAGTATCTTAAATCACCTGAAAAATCCACTATCTATTTAATTTCCAAGTACTAAGACGCAGTTATTTGTGCACATTTAAGCTGAGAGATGTGGCTCGTTGTACCTGCAACTAACCAAGAAAGAAAATAAGAACTCTAAATTTGTCTCTTCCTTTCTACTTTTTGAGACGCAAATATGGTAGCATCTTTGGCTGTGCAAAGTTGAAAAGGAACAATATTTTAATTGATTCCTCAGAATATATTTTTTTTTTTATAATTCAATCAGCGTGTTTTTCCAATTTTACTTTAATAAATTTCGATAGTAATACCTTTTGTGGATTTTTTTTTTTAATGTTGATACTCACTTAACCTACTTGCAATTCTAAAGAAGTCAACACTTGATTGTGACAATGTTCAAAAGAATTTCCTATGCCACAAGCACAGTAAAAACTTTCACCAATTAGTGCAGGAAAAAAGGAGGGAAAAGCCAGAGCGCTGGTGCTCAAAGAGCCAGGCCTTGCGGCAAAGCTGTCATGTCGAGTGGATTGATCAACAGGACCGCAATTTCTAATGGCATGTTGTCATGAAAAGTCAGCCACGGGGAGCCACCTGCTTTACTCCTCCTAGACAGCTAGCGAAAGGAAGGGGAGGAAAAAAAAAAAAAAAAAACAAAAAAACCCACCCCGCTCTGCACCTAGTTCTGCCAGTCCCTTTTGCTAACAATTTTGGTAAGGGTCTCCTGATTTTTATTCAGTAGGAATGTGTCAAATCTCCAACCGTATTACCCAGCCTCTAAGATTAGAGTAGTGCAGAAGGCTGATGCTTTTTTTCTGGGGGGGTGGGGGGAGAGAGGAGGGAGAGGGAAAAGAGGATGAAAAAAAATTATCTCTATCCCCCAAATACTCCTCAGATCAGAAAATACATCCGTCACATCTCTAAACCAACAAAGTTTGTCAACGGCTTACAACGTACATCTAAGACATTCTGCAAGTCAAGAACAACACAGAGCGTAGACCTTCTGTGCGTGGCTTTATTTCAGCACCACCCTCCTTCACCCTCGCCGAATCATGAAAGCCTGCATTTGATGTGCGGTAGTTGCTTTGTTTCAATTTAGTTTACCTCTAAAACTTTCTGGATCGGCTCATTTATCCTAGGATCACGGCATCGTTCAGTCCTGGAAACCTCTCTTAGCTGGCATGGCCAACGTTTATGAATGAATTGCACAGGCAATTGTGCAAAATGCTGTGTTGAAGACAAAGATAACAGCTTCCTTGTTTTGCTGTTGGAATATTTGCTCGTGCTTGATGGAACATAATTAATACTTCAAGAACTTCCACCAACTTACCATCGAATAACAGTGCCAAACAGTCTGTCCTAATCACTCTCCAGGAATGTGCTAGTGTCGTTTTAACCCATGGCTTCCATTCCCATCACTCAAAAGACATGGAGATTTTCCTCTTTTAATACATACTAAAGCTAAATATATTACTTTCATTCTGTTATGCCTCACAGAATGCACTGCAATTGCTGAAGGAATTAAAGCCTAGTTAAAAATATACTCTGACACTGCACTGTAAAAGAAAATGGAAACATTGGACCTGGCCAGATCTGTTTGGAAACCTCTTATTTAAGCCTTTTTTTTAAACCTCAGTTTTTATTGATTGTTGGAACATATATTACGTTCGTTTCATTCGTACAAAAGATTTCACGTTTCATACCTGTTTGCTTAAGAGGGTCCAAACCAAAACTGCAATGTGGACTAATTGCCAATTTCAGGGAATTTTTTGGGAAACAAACCAGAAAATTTGGGGGAAAAAATTTTCCTACAACCCTCATCTATGTACAAAAGAAAAAAGTCAAATAAAAGTTAAAGAACTTTTAAGTTCATGAAACCAAACCCCACTTGGCATGCAAATCACGTACTGTAACCTTTTATCGGCGCAGCCTCTGGTCTCATCAGTCGATGAAATTCTCAGCCCGCGGCAACAGCTTAGCCGAGGGACGCAGACCAATGAGAAAATATTCATTGTGTTAGCATTTCAAATGGCGAGAAAGGAAGAAGAAGCGCTAACTGATCACTGCCCGTGGAATTAATTGGATATTCCAAGAATAATGTCTCTCACTGAAGATCCTTGGAGGCTGAACGCTAGTAGAGACCACATTTTGTGCGGCGCCTTCAAAAAGAGACCGCTTGGGGGTAGTGGACATATTAGGGTTTTAGCGCATTTCCCTAAAGGCCAGAAAATAATCAGATTCACTGAACCAAACTCGGCTAATCCATTCCATAATTATACACACAAATCCAATAAACTTTGTCACATTACTGGAAAATTAAACTATTACAGTGAAGCCTTTTGCTACTTTGAAAAAAGTTAGAATTCCTGTTTTATCCAAGGGAAAAAAAGGGGGAGAAACCACCTCGGCGAGAGTCAGAAGTTTTGGAGGTTGCACATGCAGGCGTACACGCTCAGACAGATCACATGCACTGGAGCCCAGAGGAAGAGCAATGTTTAGCTGTAGTCTTCTGTTGTGCTTAACGCCCAGGTAGGTGTCCCACAGCTTCCTTCCTTTATACGGAGGGGATTTACGTTTCAGCTTTATTGCACATAGCCCAAGCATATGCAATGACCCTGTCCAATATTAGTACAGCCTTCCTTAAGACACATCTTAATCTAACCTTTTCAAGACTCTTTTGCTTTCAGACTCAAAACAGCATAAAAAATGAGCATTGTTGTGGAGCGCTGAGAGATTGAACCAAGTCTCTGGCTTGGTCCAAAGCAGTATCCCTCTGGATAAACAGCTGCTTCTGCAACTAGACAAGCTCCATAGACCAAAAGGTAATAGAGGAGTGAGGAAAAGAAAGAAAGAAAGAAGAAGGAGAGGGGAAAAAAAGGGAAGAGGAAAAAAAAATTAGATTAGGAACCTTCCCAAATGTTGCATCTTTCCTATCGACCGCTGGCCTAGCGTGAGGTGTCAATTTTGACTCCAAAGAGAGCACACGAATTCGCAGCGGTCCCATTATGCGGTCTCTGTGCTCATTGTAAATTCTGTCAACGAAGTCAATCTTATTAACTTCCGCACTGGTTCACACATGACATTTTCTTCAATTTTCTTGCTGACATCAAAAACATCAATTAGCAGCCCGAAAATAGGAAGGAACGAATGACAGAGCCTGATAACGTCAACTATTTGAAGCCAAGGGTAAATCTATTCTCCAGTTCTGAATGCGTTCATTACAATTGCATTTTCAAAGAAGACCTCCAAATAGCAAAGAAAATTAAATTTATCATCTAGAAATGCCTAGAAATTGTTTTTTTAATCCTATGTCTATCTCTCAATCCCAGAGTGTAATACAAAGTATCGCAATTCAGTTTTATGATAACATGCCACAACTTTAATAGAAAGTTTATAAAATATGCAGCCCTTGCCATACTTCCTATCACATAACAACTACAAGGGGTGAGAAAAAATTTGTCCAACAGATTGTAGCGTTGCCTTGTCTGCTCCATCAGTTCTCATAGGCTGGGACAGCACTCACACACACACACACACATGCGCGCGCTCTCCTGGTACATGCACACACATCTTCCCCCCCCTTCCATCCATGCTTGTGAAGAATTTATGAGCTATGCAATATCCAGTGACTTTAAAACCCCAGCAAGCACTACATTACCGGCGTGAGGGGGAAAGACGCGCGCCAGAGCTGCCTCGCATTTGCATTCACCCAACTCTTTTCATGTTTCAGAGAAAACAAACCCAACTCCCTGCCCGGGAAAGCAAAGGGAAAGTCCAACCAAAGACTTGATGCGAACTGTCAAGCGCCAAGAACATGCATTCAATCAGCTGCCAGAACTTCCGCTCACTGAACTCTCGCCCTCTTTTCATTTTATTGACATTTTCAAAAATAAATACATAAAAATAACCTCCTGGTAACACAGAAACAAGACACCCGTGTCAACACAACATGGTCCATTTGCTGTGCTCAGCAACAAGTTCCGAGAGAAAGGGAAGCGTGTTTAATACGAGGCAAAAAAAATTGTAAGGCAAAAAACCTGGTTTTGTGGTCTTTAAAGAAGCCCTGACTTGCTTTATTTATTTATTTATTTGCCTCGCTGCTGCGCCTGCTTTGTGAGCCACTGTTTCATGCTTGTATTACATCTCCTAGGGAGTGAATAAAAGCAAGTTTAGTGGTGACCAAAGACACTCACTCGGACTTAATGCAAACAGAAAGAGCAGCTACACCCCGATAAACAGATCACATTCCTTCAGCCCATTGATTTTTTGATCTTTTGACATTTTTTTAGTTGTTTCCATTCCCTTCCTTGTCTTTTCCTCAATGTCACAAAAGACAAAATGTCTCAGCAATTGATGGCTGGGATATCTGTTACCTTTCAAGCCACCTTTTTTTTTTTTTTCCCCCAGCACTGGCTAAGAAAGCACAAAACAGAAACCTGGGAACTGGCACGGAAACAAATTGTAGGAATCATCTAATTTAATGGTCTCATCATATTCTGGGATTTTGGCTTTTCCACATCTGATCTTTCCGGTAAGCAGCTGGAAGGTGAAAAGGTGGAAGGAAAAAAAAAAGGTTACATTGAATGGATTTGTGTAATTTTTGTTGCTACATGGAAACAAACTGGAGAAGACAGAGGGGAGGAAAGACAGGAGGAGAACTCCTGGGAGGTTTGGTGAGGTGTCTCTGTGTCTCCTGCAGTGTTTTCCTGCCCGCGCACAGAGGCGAGCGGTGCAGAACGAGCGTCTCAGCTCGGCCGCACTTGGGGGATGCTGGACATGAAACAGAGGCAACTGGAGCTTGGAGGACTCGCACTATTATTTAACAGCAGAAGAGAAAAAGAAAAAAAAAATCGTGAGAACTGCTGGTGAATCCGCCTGCTTTTTCTTTTTTCTTTTCAAAATTTTATTTTGGACATTTTACTGTTTGTCACAACACTTGCCAATGCTGATGAGAATGAAGGTGAAGCGCAGCTTATGTTTTATCTCCTATCATTAACAGCAGATGACTGTAACCTGTGCTTAGATTTTTTTGGTTTAGACAATTGAGTTATTATTCAGAAACAAAAATTTTTTAAAACAAAAGTGAATCAGATTGAAACACACAATGAAAGAGTCTGTATTTAACAAAAATAATAAGTAAAATACTTAAAAAATTCTAGGCAAACTATAACTTCTTGGAAGATAATTATGCAAAAATTCTCAGCGACTATTTGTATTTGGTTTTGAATGCAAAACCTGAAAAAAAAACCCAGAGAAAGTGCTTCTTTTGATTTTACAAGATATCATAAAGCAAAGAAGTGAGTGGCACAAGAAAGATGAATTATTTTACAAGCAAATCTATCCATGTCATTCAAGGAACAGACACTTTAAGCACAGAAGGGAGTGTAAAACAGAATGAATTTGTCCTGCGACAGCTTTTTTAATGTTGTTTTGCATTTGAAATTTCTAGGAATCTGCCTTTTCAAGTTAGGGCCTGATCCTGGTAATCTACTGTAAATGGGAGTTTTGAGTTTTGCCTGTGAAAGGACTTCAGTATCTGACTGCATTCAATCAAGTCTGCTGTCTGCTGGACCACAGGCAGGGAACACGGTTTTGTCTTTTTTATCAAATTTGTATGTCTGACAAGAATTGACTCCTTTTTGCCAGTGATGTTGCTATTTAACTTGATGTTGAAATTGCATCCACTTGGCAGAATAGAAATAAGGAAATTTGACTAAAAAGAAAGAAAAGGGTAGTAACTGTTAAGTGGAGAATATTTTCTCCAAAATACCAAAAAGCACTAAATTATTTCTCTTAAAACCTGAAATACTGCACTGCATGCCAGGAATAAACTTCTTTTCCCCTCTTTAAACAAGTTTAACTCAAAGAAGCAGGTGCATATTTTGAAATATTTTTATCCGCTTAAAATATATGAAGGAGAAGAAATCTGGAGAGCAGCTAGCTCAGATTCAGCAAAAGCATACCTTAACTTTGTTGCTTATAAGAAAAGTTGATCTGTGCACAGGTAAACCCCTGGGCTTGAAAAGAAGAAAGAGATTTTACAAAATACCCCTTCTATTTTATTTTCCCTCGTCATTTCAGTCCGGAAATCCCAGTGATCATCCCTGCTATTCATGTGTTGATATTATCAGAGGTTTATAAAAAAAACATGTCTGATGAATTAAAACATGTGACTGGCCAACAGCAGCAGCCCAACTGACCACAGGTTAGCGAGGGGGATGAACTATGGTTATGTTTTTTTAAACCCCACGCTGTCCTTGGAACGGAGGCTGCATTCGGCGCCATTAGATACAGCTACGGTGCTCTTGATCTATTATTTACAAAGAAAAACCCTTCACTACTTAAGTGGCCCCTTCTACTTCAGCCTTCAATTTCAGCTGCATCAAACAACTGGGGGGGGGGAATGGGAAGGGAGGGGGGGAAACTTGAGTTCATAATATAATTCTATGCAAGAGAAAATTATACTTGAGTAGAGAAAATACAGAATGCCTGGAATAAGGTTTTGCATCCAAATTGCAGACCTATCAGCTTCATCCTGAAAGACTAAAATGATAATTATCTTAGTTTTTTATTAAAACTATGTGAGGTTTTAAGGAATTTATACACAGATGCACAAAACAATTTAGCTTGTCTTTAAAAAGTAAGATGAAAGACTGAATGAGAATTCCAGGACTTCTCATTGTAAAAAATCACCATATTTCATTAAAATATAATTTTGCATTAAATTCTGTAATTATCAAGACTATTCTTTAAGTCATACTGCATTCAATCTAATTAGAAAGCTTAGATCTCACCTTTGTACTGAACTTTCAACTCTCTGATGCCAATTAGAAACTATTTTAAATGAATTTCCCAATTAAACTGACTCCTGTGATCAATTCTGACAGAAGATAAAACCCGGAATTTTCAGGGAGGGGGAAAAAAAAAAGGAAAAAAAGAGAGGCATAGAGATGTACAGCCTATCTGTATTTCTGAAAATATTTTGAATGGTTTTTGCATCCTTATTATGATGAATATCTCATCTCCTATGCCTGAAACATCCTCTCAGAAATTGCTTATATCAAAAGTGTTTAAAATGCAATTAGTATTGTTTCATTATTCAGCACGTTTCCATTTGCAATAAATACCTTGTTTTATTATACTCTATATTTGGTTCTCATGTTATAAACTATCACATTAGATGAATTATAAATGTAAACTATTAACAGTTTAGATTCTTTTAAGTTGTTATCAATTTCAGGCTTTTGACAGCTTAAAGGAAATTCTGTAAACATACCTCCTCTCCTCTAGAAAACGGTTTCTATAAAGCCAAGAGCCACCTTACAATTAATAAATGGCTGCATTCTCCTTTTGTGGAGAACAAAATTAACTGAAGTTTCCCATATAAAAGACCATATAATTAACATCAGCAAAACGCGGCGAGATATTCCGACAGCCTAATTATATCAATGAGTCACCTAACTCCTGTTTGTATCAATTCAATTTATCTTCATTTCAATCAGAGCAGCCTGACGGATAGGTATCATTAGAGGTGACAAAGCCTGGCGCTGCAGAGGAGCACAGGACAAGGCGATATCCCAGATAAGGCAGCCCGAGACCTCCTAACGCGGCGCAGCTGGAAATGACTCCTTGTGTACACATCATTGCCTTCACTAAGGGTGTCTACAAGTTATCATTAGGCACACTCATTGTTGAAGACTAACCAGGTCAGTGTTTCTTGATCAGGTTGCAAATTAGACCAATTGAAGTGTTCTTAACCTACAGACTGGTGTCAGTGAGGACCTAACGGTGCTGAAGCTACACAGCAACGTGCACACCACCACTGCACATCTCATGCTGAACACACACAGATTTCAGCAAAACAACCGGGGAGGGGTGAGTAGAGAGAATACAAATCACACAGGCGACACAGTGCTGTTGTTTTAGTGCAAATTCGATGCAAAACAATTGTTCATTGGCAAACATATTAACCAAAAAGTGCAGACTTGGGCAATGAGAGCATTAGAGGCACAGATAAACATGTCATTATAAAGCCAAGGAACCAACGTGCTTTTCTATTTCAAATTATAATCCTGCTGGCTTTCCATATAATAGTTAAATAATAGTTTTCAGAAATACAAATGATGGCTAAATGAGGGGTTTAAAGTCTGATCTAGCATGAGCATTATACTCTGGTTGAAAAAGCTGATATTGGGAAGGAGGGGGGAAGAGTAAAATCATTTCACTTTCCACACTTACAATTTTTTTCTCCATTCTATTTTCCTGCATGAATTCTAGAGGCAAGGGTTGCATCCTGCCTTGTCAGGGGTATGGCACACTAGGCAAACCAACATATAGAAAATACCTGCATGAAGTTGGGCTTTTGTTTTTCATGCAATAAACCAGCATGCAAGGTTCATCCAACTAAACCATGTAAGCTATCAGTGCTTCCCTGTTTGACTGCTAGGTGTTGGATAAAATGGGTATTGTTTTTGATGGGCTATTAAAGGACTTTTATTTGGAGGACTTCCTCCCAAGTTGGACCTACACAGACAGAACAGTTAATAGGTATAGGGTTGAAAGTTGAAAGGATACAGCCAAAGTAATCAGAAACATACAAGAAAAAAAATCATGCAGGATGCACAAGGTTCTGCAATATAGCAATTCACTAAACAAGTTTGGTATATGAATTTAGGAGTTTGGAGTTGCTTTTAAAAAAAAATACATCCCCATCAGCAAACAAGAGAGATCTTCACACCAGTGTCAATCATATATTTTCTAATCACTGCACAGAAGTAGAGAGGACATACAGAGAGCATGTCCATTAATCAATATGCAAAGAATACATCGTCTCAAGAGTATGTATTTATGGTTATAAGTTAAGATGATTATGCAGCATGAATTTCTGAGCCGAGGAAACTCTTTATCAGCTAACAAATGGGAAGCAAACCTCAATTTAGAGCCATGTACAGTCATGTCCTTAAAGGCTTGTCCTTAAGAATTCAAGTAGAATTAAGCTGAAATGAGTGACAAGGTGGAGAGGACATGGGACATTGCATGACAAGCAGTGACCAGCTGGAGCATTTCAGGTCAGCTGATAAGCAAATGGCAAAAATTGTCTGACCTGGGTCATTACAACTGATAAATGCAAGGAAATAATAACCTTGTACATGCATTCAAAGCTGTCCTGGGGTTACCGTAACACCCTGGGTTGGTCCCTATTAGGTGCACAAGGACTACAAAGAACAGCCCAGCACAACCCACAGGAGGAGCCTCTCAACTGGTATTCAAACCCTCAAGATGAGTTTGGACCATGCTAGAGCAGATTAGATTTGGAGACATCAAGAAGGGCTTCTAGTATTCACTCCGCACCCCCAAACTGGTGAGTAATACCAACTTTTCCCTCTACAGCACTCTCTTTGTAAAAGCACACTCACTGCAAGTTTAAAGAAATTGAACAACCACAACTCCAAGTAAAACACAGAACAGGAGAAGAAGGAAATTAGAAAGTGTCTTGTTAATTACAAAAATAATTAAGTAAAAGCTTTTCAGACAACCTGACTCAAATTCTGAATGAGCTGCTTCGCAGTTTGGAGAGTCCAGGCCAGATGACTGTTACAAGCTCAAAACAAGTGTTATTACAGACTACTATCTAGACATGGGCCAAACTAAACAAGGCTTTGAAGATCTCCAGACAATGCTCTGAATGGGAACCCGATCCAAATTCTACCGCTTGTTCTCGTCTCAAATTCAACTCAAAACCAGAAAAACCTGGATGCTTTAACACGTCCTTCTACATTTTTTATTCAGAATACAATGAGCACAAATACACACAAGCCAAAATAAACCCGTGAGCCAGGATCTTGAAAAGTAACCTGAAAAGTGAAATAAAGATTGGGATGGATCTTTTTTGAAGCAGTTTTCCAGAGAAGGGCTACACATACACACATGTGCTGGATTATCTGTCTACAGACTGCATGAGGACATGTAACAGCAAATGTCAGTGGCTCTTATGTAACATAACCTAAAACTTATTTCAGCCTCATTTTTCATGTGTTTATAACCTGGCCTCTAACTTTCGGTCTGGAGTGAAATATAGCTGAGCAGCATCTGCTTCCAGAAATATTCAGTTATTATTTAAAATATTTAATAAAATAAAATTAATGTGTTTGGGGCTTTTCAGAGAAACCTGCACTCTGTGGTGAGGTGGGGCTCTCAAAGTGTTTGGAAAACTGGCAAAACCTGGATTACAGCTCTTTCTCTACGGAGAAGAGAGGCAGTACCATTCCCTTGCATCATCCCCGAGTGCTGAGCTGGATGGACTGTCTCCCAATAACAACACAGTTCTTGGCATTTCTGCTGATTCTGTTTCTACACTCAGGAAGCATGGAGGCACTCTAGAGCTAGAAGTTGTCCAACAGCAAAGGATCTAAGTGGCAATTCTCCTTGAGAGGTTGGCATTGCCAAAGGTCCTTCCGTCCTCCTTAACCCACCTTCTCAAGATGTGAGAATTTTCTCATCTTAAAGAAACTCATCTTCACAACATTTCTGCCATGCAGGGAAGGCCACTATCCCCAATTTACAGAAAGGACGTGACATGGGGACAACCATGTCATTACCTCATCTGGCCATCAGTGGGGCAGGATCTTGAACCCACATCTGGAGCTAACCTCCCAGGAGCCATTCCGTGAAAGTAATTATGTGTCTGACCTCAAACAAATAGTAGGAACCCACTGTTTAAAAATTCATTCTTTCTCTTCTTCTCTTATCATGGAAATAACAAGGTATAACGAGACTCAGCCATGGGCAGCTGAATGCAGTTATTTCTGCAGAGAAGATAAAGCTTTGAACCTTAACTGATGTGTAATAGCTAAATATGGTCACAACCCCAGTCGCTATCCCAGAACAACCTAATGTCCTCTTTCTTCCCCTTTCTTCCCTCCCCCAAAAGTCCAATTGCTCTGAGAGGATAGAGATTAATGATATTCATACTAGAATAACAGCTACAGGGAAAAAGCTAGCAAATATATTACAGGACCCAAATTACAGTAGTAAGAAAATACATCGTGCTGTGATGTAGAGATGTAAATGAATTAATTCTGACATCTGTTTCTTTTGCAGAGGAATTAGTCATAATTTGAAGCTGACCTTGCAAGAAGCATGCAAGGTGATCAACTAAAAACGGATAGTGGTGCCCTCCGATGTTATGGAGATAGACCTTTAGTACCTCCCAAATCACACACTATACACTTTGTGCACAACAAAGGTCACCCCACTTTGTACACTGAAACGAAGAGCTACTGGACAGTCTGTGCATTTGATCCAGCACAGATCATCCAAAGGTCAGACAGGTACCCTGAGTCCCAGCTCAGCTACAGACCATAGCAGCAGCCCAGTAGATTGCCAGATAGACAGTTTTTCCTCTAAATTTTGATACTTTTTTTTTTCCTGAGCTTAGAAGAATGTTTTACCTGCAACTGCAACAATGTGCAAGAGATTAACCATCCCAAAAGCTATTTTCATCTGGTCAGATGGCTTTTTTTCACAACACATCATGGTGCTTCCTGGCACTAAGACTCTTGTCAAATCATCTTTGTGGCATATTTCCAGACTTAACAACCAAATCTTCATGCACAAGTTTGGACCTTTAGTTAAAAGGCAAACAAAGGCAGTGATCCTAGCAGGTTACAACGCTTTTGCCATATGCTTCTCTTCAGGCTCACATTTTCTGCAAGATGTGAACTAGTGTCAGTAAGCTAGAACTGCTGATGGCATGCTAAGATTAATACATGTATTAAGAAACTTTGTGCCTCCATAGTGTTTCACTAATATTTTTAAAGAAAATACATTAGCATGGAAGGAAATGAGGTTCCTGCATAAACAGAAGAGCTATTTTTCAGAAAGACTCTAGAATCAGACACACACTGCACGCTTGAAAAATAAGCCCACACTCAATAGGCTTTTCTTAAAAGGACAAAGAAATCCTGGTTTTAATGAACTGTCTAAGTAAGTTTTTACATAATATATTTTAAAAAGTGAATAAACCTGTTTTAACGTGATAGCTTCCGTAGGGCTCAAGAGACATTCTAGCCTATTGTGTCGGCGGATTAACTCTATTCACCAAGGAAGAGGATACCAACATGTTCCATTATGCCCAACGACTGCAGAGATCTGCAGGGATGAATGTTGTGCTCACACGTTGTGTGTTGAATCATCAAATGCCCTTCCCAGCAAGGACCCACATCTCCAACCCCCAGCCTTGGCGGTGCAAGCGACTCGAGGCCTCACTGCAAAACACAAGCCACCCTCGTGGAGACTCAAAGGATGTTCGTGGAGACTCAAAGGATGTTCACAGCCCATGGGCTCTGCTGGAGGAGACAACCACAGTGCAGGACGCAACCACACTGCTGCCTGCCCTGCACCTCCACCAGATGTTAATAACACCTCAAAACCTAAAATAAAACCTCACTGGCATCCAACCTGAACTGCCCACACCCTCCTGACCTCTTACAGCTCAGAAACATGGCAGGAGTCTCTTCTCCAAGGGGTGGGATGGGAGCCCTCCAGCCCATCCACGGGGCTGAGGGCAGCCAGCAGCTGTGTTTTAAGGAGCCCAACTTAGATGCACTGCATGATCCACACTGCAGCCCAGCACTTGCCTGACAGCTCTGCTTTTGGTTAAACCGCATTTTTTGGTTTGCAAATGTGGGAAGTGGGAATACTTTGGGTAAAACCTGGCCCCAGCTAAGAATGAGAAGCTTTGCAACCCATTTTCCCTGAGGGCAGCATTTTGCACACTTTAAGTCAACACCAGGCAGAACACCAAGTAAAGGATTCCTCTTTGCATTTCACAGAAGAAGGTATTCAAATACTGGAGGCTATCAAAAAGGAGAACAACTTCATTTTCTTGTGCCTTCACTAACAGCTTGAATTTAAAAACAATTAGAACCCCTGGAAAAAAGAAATTACATAAAAAAACTCTAGCATTTCAAGAGATGAGGCTCATACTATACATGGCAGAGCTGCCCCCAGCCTGAGATCTTGTCAAAAATTCTTGATATTTGGTCTAATTAACTTCTAGGCTTCATCTTCTGCTTCCTTGGTGTGAGCAAAAGAAAATCTTTTCTTTTTTTACAGATGAGGTTTTAAGAGGAAGCTGTTGATTTCAATCAGTCTTAGACCTTTACCCTGTAATATGGTCCTCAACAAAAAGCCTCGTGTCCTTCTATTTACGTAACAGACTCCCATGCTATGGGGCCCCACAGAAGGCTCAAATATCCACAAAGAAAATACCTACGAATGACTCTTCCTACAGCTGATCTGGTAGAAATCCTCCCACCTGCAAAGACACGCTTTTGTGCGCTGTCTCACTCTGAGATGGGCTGTGTGAAACCACAAAAATGCAGCTCCAACGGCACAAGCTCCATCTGCACTATGGAGACTATTAAGGCTAATCCAGCATTCCTAGACTGTGGTGCGAGACATTCCCAGTATAGACCTGCTCCAGCAGCACTCTGCCAGTGAGTTAAGTACTCTAAAACCATAACTCGTCTCGTATTTCTCCCGGCAGCCGCACCAGGTCAGGCGATCCCGGCTGCTCTCCCGTGCCTTGCCCTCGCCTGCATCCTGGCCGTGCAGCTGGTGGCCAACACACATGGTGAGCCGGACAGTGGGACTGACCCCAGCCAGGGCCATCAGCCTGAGTGCTTCCAGAGTGGTTATTTTTAACTCACAGCCCTTCTCTGATTTGGTCTCCCAAGCCCAGCAGTACAGATGAGAGGATGGTTTATAACCCACTTGAGTGGGTCCAACCATGGGCAACAGCCCAGGTCTGCAGGTCCCTGTGGTTCACATCGTGGCTTCTCTGATCCCACAGGGAAACAGTTTGGGAAGCTAAATCCATATACTAGAAAACAAAAAAAAAAAAGGAAAAAAGAAGCCCTTCTTTGTCCAGTTATCTGCAACTACAGCTTTCCGAGTTAGCTGACAGGAGTCAGAAACACCAGCACTGGGTAGGGAGAAATGCAGCAGAGCCACGGTGAGGCCATTCCCTTCAGCTGCTTCAGTCTGACGCTGTATCAGCCAGAGTGCAAAACCATATCCCAGAGACAATCTGTATGGGGGGATGACTGTGGAAGCTGGCACGGGCACTGAAAGAAATGCTTGTCAAACTATACCCTTGGAGCACACACAATTTAAACTGGAGAAAGCAAGCTTTAGCCAGCATGGCTTCACAACGTTTTGCCCTCCAGTGAGCAAAATCAACCATATCATCAAAAGCGCAGTTTTGCTGGCATAATTGCATTTACAGAATCACCAGGGATTTTGCCTGAACAGCTACAGCAGTGTGGAAAAAAAAAAAAGAAAAACCAAACCAAACACACACTTCATCAATATCCTTGACCAATGTAGCTGTGTTGGCAAAACTCTTCAGAGCAGACCTGGCCTGTATTACAATCACAACTTGTATCAGCAAAAGTATTTCTCTCCTGCTTAGTTTAGGCTCTGCAGTTCCTGCAATAGAAACCAACTTATTTTCACTTCTGCGTATATTCAATCCCCATTTTTCACACGTTTGCAGACCTGACAGATTTCAAATACTGCAGGGGGGAGTTTAAAACCAACTGTCTTCCCCTTGAATGGGCTTTGTAGATACAACTTTTCATAAAAAGGAGAGGGAATCCTGCCTGTGGAAAACTTTTGCTAGTAACAGGAACTCTCCTTACCAGGATAGCAAAGGACAGAGCCCCATGGCTGCCCCAGTCCCAAACAGGGGCACCAGCCCAGCAGCACCCTCCAGCTGCCATCTAAAGGGCAAACTTTGGGAAATGCTCCATACAGAAACAACTCCAGTATCTCGGTCCCTTGAACCTTTTGTGCCTTTCTTTGTCCCAGCAACTGGGGGGATTCACATCAGAGGAGCAACCCTGTTTCCTAAAGGTGAAATGCAAGTTTGAAAACCAGAGGTCTTAAAGAGCTAAAATGAGCAATAGAAAATGAATGCAGGTTTAAGATTACCTCTCCATCATTTTACAACAGCAAAATGTTAAGGCAGAACTCTCTTTCTGCTCTGCAGCTGGCAAATCCAGAGTTAAGGGCAAGACTGCTTGATGTGTGACTTTTTTTTCCTTGCCTTTTTTTTTTTTTTCCTTTTTTAAATCACTTCTCTGCTGCAGATGAGCCTGAATTCAGAGTGGTGGGTACCTCTACAAAGCATAGACTCCATTTACCAGTATGGGAAAAAAGAGAGAAAAGGATTCTGTTAGGTTTCTTGAAAGTATCTGTGTTTTTACCAAGCAACTCAAATAATATTAATTAAACACCCCGTAGAGGAGGGCATATCAGCTCTCACTCAGTACCTCCAGCAATTCATACTGGGTTGATTTAAGAGGTTGTCACTTCTACCCCTCTCCTGGGGGCTGATACCCTCACCGAGGTGGAGGAAGACAACAAGTGCCCACGTATGAGCTGCTGCAGTCTGCTCCCTGACATGCTAACAGTGGTTTAAGGTCACCACCAGAGTAAGCACCCATCCTGCTCCACATTCTCTCCCACTTGATGGAGGGCCAGGGCAGGCAGCTCCAGTGCCAGCTCCTGGGTCAAGGCCCTGCAACTCATGGTTTGTACTCCCTGCGGTGTCTGCAAATTACAAGACCATCTATCCTTCCTGGCTGGAAACTGCCAACAATTTGGGGCTTTCCTTTCTCTTAAGTTAGCCCAGTAGCTTTTTAACCACATTGTTTAAGTGCTCCCCACAAGACCATCCTTCAAAGCTGGAGCAAGAGCTCCTACATCACCTACAGGCACCGGGCTGCAGTGTGGACTTTCAACCAGCAAATCCTCTGGGCCTTATTATTTGTCCAAGACAAACAATAAATCATGGCGGCTTAAAACTACTGGAAGAATATCATCTGACCCCGAATGGCCATTTTTGGGACTAATTTGCTACCTCTGTGCCTCCAATATGGAGACAGATGTTGGAATGGGGGAGCAGGCAGTCGTATGTGAGCTGGGGTGACATCCACCAGCACTGCAGAGCAGGAGGATGGGCTTGGGGGGGTCAGAGACACAGATTGCCCCTCGTGCCTCTGTCCTGGGCTGCTCTAACACAAACCAGGCACGCACATTTGCACACACATTGTGACAGCTCCATGCAGAACTACCACAGCAGCTCCCAGGCACTGCAATACCAGGCTCCACTTTAATGTACGAGATGGACTCAACCAGCTCTTTGCCTCTTCCATGCCTCCTTCCTCACGCAATGCTATTCTTCACTATGACTAAGGACAAGCCATGTGAACAACTTGAAACCTTCCCATGGCCCTCTTTGGATGATGAATGTTTTCCTACCATGAGGAGTTAATCCAGAAGCAGATATATCACCTACAGCTGGAGGAAGATGGCCACAGCCAGCCCTTGTGCTCAGTCAGGGAAGTCTCCAAGGGCAGCACTTCTGGGAAGCATTCTTCCAGCCCAGACTCTGCTAACAGTGGTTTCTCTCCCTGCTGTCCATCTCTCTTGCGGCCACACAGGCAAAGCCAAGACACAGTCCGGTCTTGGCTCCTTTTATATTTGCTCTCTTGGCACCTCCGTGCTGGCTGGGCACTGCCAGCAGGGGAGTTTTCTTTCAAGCCACCATCACAGCAGCCCCAGCGTCTCAGAATAGATGCACAGATGACATCCTGACTCAGCCCAGATGGATGTGTGCAGGAGAACTGACAATCAAAGCTGATGTAGAAATATAGGAAGTCTGAAGAAAAATATTCCAGACTGCCACGGTTTGCTTTCCAGAATGTAAATACATGTTTAATGCATCCTTGGATTTGCCAGGAGGGCTGCAAAGGAGACACCAATGATCCTGGTCTAAAAAAAACACAGTAGTAGAGACAGAGTTGTGCTCTCAGGCTGTTCACCAGAAGCTGGTAAAAGAACTGGGAGGATTCTCAAGGTCTAATCCAATTTTAGCATCTACCCACCCCGGCACATGCAGAACTGCATTAGTTCTTCCAGCTGACACCCCAGCAGGGTGGGGTGTTTTGCCATACCTGATGCTGGTCACAGCCACCACATCCTTTGACTACACAGACACAGCAGGATATGGCAATGTGGTCCAGCAGGGATGACTCCTTTCTCCCCTCACTGTCTTCTCCTTCCCTCCTTCCATTTGTGGCCATAACTTCAGGCACAGGGAGTGAAGGTTGTAGCCAGTGTGATGTTGACTTCTGGTTTTGGGACTAGCTCATGGGAGTCTGACAGGACCCTGCAGCTTCCAGCAAAGGGGCACCTCTCCAGTCGCAGGCCATGCCCATCAGAAGTTAAATTAAAAAAAAGAAATCTAAACATAAAACCCACCTGAAAAAAAAATCACTAACTGAATGAACCATCCCAACAAAGCCAAAATTAGTCATTAAGTGAGGCCCTTTCCCCATTTGATGGAATTGTGGACAGAAGTGATGAGGAAATTCTCCAACTCATCTACTGATCTGCAGAGGAGGAAGTGGCCTCTGTAGCCATTAGATACCCACACTGATGAAGCTAATCCAGAAGATAGTCCCACTATTCAGAGAAAAGCTACCATCAAGAAGATGACAACTATTCCCATTTATAATTTCTATCACTCTGAAAGGATTTATGCACAAAAAACTTTCAAACATGAGTATCGGACCTACTTAAACTGATGAGCCATAAGCCAATAGCTGGCTAAGAGGACACTAACCCAATAACTCAATTAAAATAAATAAAGAATTATGCATAGAATTATGCCCCAATTCTGACACTACCTTGGCTCTTGGACATGGAACTACTTTAACACTTACAACATTTTCTACAAACTTATTCAAGATGCTCAACGACCAAAGTGTTACTGAGTGGAAGGAAAAGAAAATCTCTTTCCTAACAAAGCTTTGAACCAATACTGCACTCAAACTCAAGTTTCAATTCCAATCCTAACATGTGCTTAAATGCAAGACCTGTGAGTACCAGGAGATCACTGTACAACACTGTACATGTTTTTCACTGAAGCTCAGAGCCTATTCTAGTGCCAGAGTAGAAACAGCAATTATTGTGAGAGGACTGCCCCATGTACACAGTCCCACTGATTTCCCAATGTAATGCAGGAAAATGCATCCGTGATCCATCTGTCCATCAGAAAGTAAAATCAAGCAATATCTAATCAAAAATGGTCAATAACAACTGCTCCAGTGATATTTTTTTAAATTGTTGTAAGTAGTAAGTACCTCCACAAACTTATAACCTTAGGACCGCAGCTAAAATTCACTTTAAGCAAGTGCTTTGGCTTGAGAAATGATTCTCCTGCCTCCAGAAATGAAATTTGTCTTATTATAAAAACAGCACATAAGCCTCAAGAAGAAATTAACAGTTTTTTGGGTAAATGCTGTGGTTATCTGCACAGCAACTAACACACAGTCAGCTGAGTTGAAGAAGTGATTATTTGTGAGAGAAGCAGTAAGCCCTTTTATCAGCAACCGTATATGTGAAGCAGATGCAAAGCCTCTGTATTGCAGGTTTTTTCCTCCTTTCTTTTGACGATGGACATTAATGTATACACATGTACTGGAGGACAAACACATGCTCGCACTCACCATTCACTCTGTAAAGTGCTGCATATTGTATATCAAGTTTCGAATTTTAAAAGAAAACACTACATATTATTTTATCAGGCACGCCAGACCCCTTCATGGTTTCGGATGTGGGTGTGGATATCTGCAAATGACTCACCATAGCTGGCCTGGAAGCCCAGGCACGCAGGGACAGACCATGCAGGGAGGAGCAGGAGGTCCTTCCCTGCACAAGGAAGCCTTCCACAGTCTCCCACTCACACCCTCAAAATGCCAGTTCCAAAGCACCTGCCTTGTGCCAAGTCAAATCAGACACCAGTTTTCCAGAATCCAGTATCTGTTTTTGAGGTAAGGTCTGAATGAACCAGGCAGGTAAAAATTGAAGTGTAGTAAGTGTATCAGGAGGTTGTCAATCCAAACCATGCATCACTGGCAAGATGACTTGTGGCTTGGAAGATGAGGCCCTACAGAAATGCAGGAGAAAAAAGGAAGATGTGCTACTTTTAACTTTATTTCCTGTCAATATCCAGCTACTGGTGAGATGTATTTTCAGATGTGGGATGTCACGAGTACCCCAAATTCCTGTTTCCTAAAGCACATCCATGGGGCAGCATCAAACTGCCTTGCCAGGGCTGACCATTCTCCTCAGAGATCATGGAACAAATTCACAGTAGGTTTAAAATTAGTCACACTCTGTGTGGCCAATGATTTAGTTTATTTTTGGCAACAGTGTGATACTCACAAGCATTACTTAATTCTCTTGCCTAGGTAGGCGAACAGAGGCATGGAGTGAGGTGGGCTCTGGTCCAAGGTCATGCAGACAGTTGGTGCAGCATAATTCTGAGACGCCTTTTAATTATTGAAGCCACTTGTGACTTACTGGAACCCCTGACTCGAGTAGCTGGGGACTCAGGAAGGGGCTGCCTATCTGCTCTGCCTGTGCTCTGCTGAGGAGATTCATCCCATGATACTAACTAGGATTCAAGCACAAGCCACTGCTGTCCTACATTAGCTTCCCTCCATGCCTCTTCCCCTGGAAAAGACACAGGGGGAAAAAAGGAGCCTTAATGATGCCCAGGGGGTGCCAATAAGTTTAACTACAGAGAGTCATTTTTGTTAATGGAATTCTGGCTGATGCAGTTTGAGTAAGGAGGATGAGAGAATTTTTCACTGTGTTTTTCTAAAGCAAATATTTGGCACTTTCATCTTCCAGTGCTTTAACATGCAATCTGTCACCAAAAAAACCCGTTTACGTGGGAGTTCATGGAAAATATATCATGTTTCAGATGGCAATTGAAGAATGGGGGATATCCATTGTACTGCACAGAACTGTAATTCGTGGAAACTGGGTTGCAAACCACATGACTAATTATCCCATCTGCAGGTGTGACAACAGAACAGCTTAATATTGGCATTTCACGCTCTACATGCCACCACCATCTTCCTGTCCATTGAATAAACTGGGGCAAAGGGTCACAAAAGAGTTTCCATCATCACCCGTCCAAGGATCCTCATCAACTTCCACCCATTTCATAAACCATCCCGATTCCCCAGTGCACTCCACAGCTCCCAGGGTGCCAGCCCCACGCTGTCATCTACCTGGAGCACCTCACACACCTGTCAGCAATTCACACCACCAGTAATAAAACCGGGCAAAGAATTCTATAACCAAGCACACTTCTCCAGGGCTTTGTTTTTCCTGGCTGGGAAGACCAAGAATATCATGCACATATTTGAGTTGCTCCACCTAGTCATTATCCCAAGAGAAAAAGGACAGCCACACTTCTGGTATGCAGAGCCACACAACCAGCACAAACACAAGCTCTTCTTGGCTGAGCTGCCTGGAGATTGCTGTGATTTGCAACTGACCCATCGCCAGCCAGCTCCATTTCTTGACCACCCTGGTTGCGGCTCCCATTCTCCGTCTCTGCTTTTGGCACAGAGACAGCAGAGGCTGGGGTTTTTCTCAGGTTCCCTCCCCCTCTCCTCTTTCGCTTTGTGCTTGGCCAAACTCCTGCCTTCCTCCCTGCCCATTAACAGGCAGCATCAATGGGGGAGAGCGGAAGGAGGTCACCGAGCACTTGGCGGCCGCCGGGCGCAGACATCACATGGAAACGCTTCCAGTGCGGTGGGACGGCGTTGTGGTGGCACCAGGGACACAGAGAGGGCTGGCTGCACCTCGGCCATCGCTGATCTACTAATGCAGCGTGGAAAATCACTGGAGTCACTCGGTGACACACAAACAAACCAAGGGATTTATTATTTTTCCCCTTGCCTTTGCCACCCAGCTAAAAAAAAAGGTCAAAAAACCCTCCTTGTACAAACCCAAGAGTTTTCTTCACAAAACTCACAGTGTCCTACTTGCAGCTGACTAATTTCTTTTGTAGTGGATTTAACACTTGACCAAAGCTAGCTCTGAGAGTGGATCCGCAACAGGCTGCTAGGCAGAATTTGGTGGTTGTATGATTAAGAATAATCTATAGGAGTCTTCCACTTGCATTTTCAGATAATGGAGGCTACTTTTGCACCTCAGATGCACAGAGACCAACCATTTCTATTACTGAAAGTACAAGGCTAAGTGACACACCCAAAGTCAAAAAGGGCAATAACCTCCTTGATTTGCAGTCTGCTGTTTTAATACTCAAGACAATCCTTTCCAACTTGTAACATTTCTATTTCCAGATGGAAAATTGCTTCCCTCTTACAACAGAGAAATCAGAAACAACATTAAATCAGCCGCTGTTGTTTTCTTTATTCTCCTTTATTCGCCTCTGCTTTTATGTGCTTTTCTTCCCGTTCCTTGGCTTATACACTGGGATTAATTATCTAAATTTCTTGCTCAGCTGAAGTTGCAGGTCTCCAGTCATTATGAAGAGAGGAATTAGATTACAGAGGAATTTACCTGCTGGAAACTGCCATTTCCTTCCCAAGCAGAGCAGAGAGCAGTTTGGCACCACACTCACTCAAGCATGTCCAGCCCATTGTGACACAGTGCTGCTCAGTCACTCCGCTCTGGGGATGAGGAACTCACTGGGTTTCCATCTCCTGCCACCATCACCTAAATCCCTCCTCTCCCTAATCCAAACCAAACCTTCTTATCCAGGGTTCTTATTCCCTTCTCTGAACAGCAGCAAGTCTTGAACTATGCAAGGCTGAAAAGTTGTTTTATTGCTATTATTTCCCATCTGGCTGTCTCCATGGTGGCCTTGGGGTTTCCACAAGCCCTGGGGACATGTTGCTGCTTGAGCACAGCCATGCACACCAGGCACCCACGTGATGGCCAGGGACATCTGCACCAACATCCCATCCAGGGGCTGGGCCGGGCTCTGGACTCACTGTCCAGTCTGGCTGTGCTGCTGCTCGCTGTCATCACTGCTGGTTTTCTCATCTCTTTCTAAGCTGGAAATATATCTCCAAAATGAATCATGGGGGGGTCATCCCAGCCACATCCACAAACAGCTCTATGTTCACTGGCAAGAAGGAAATCACAACATCTGCTCTCCTTCGCCCAGCAACCATCTTACTCCTTCTTTCAAGCTGTGTTTATCCTTCCCTGACCACGAGTACCCAACAGCTTTTTCCTGCCTGCTGTGAGAAGCAGGTTTCTCACCTGTCACTTCAGCTTGTTGTAAGCAGAAGCCTGATCTGAAAGCCACCGGCAGCGATGACATGCTCAAACGAGCGTCTGCTGATTGAAGGCCCTCGTCATCACCCTTGACCCCAATCCTGTAGATCATATTAAATCCAGTATTATCTCCCTGCAAACTTTGTTTTCCTGAGAGGTGAAAGACTGACACCAGAGCCTGGACCTGAGGGGCTGTGTGAAGAGCCTGTCAGGCAGAAGGTGGCTGGAGACTGGAGGGCAGGATGAAGAGGCTGATCTGCCACTGACACCCTCTCTCATCCCTCCCTCTCTCTCCTCTTAAGAAAAATATTTTTAGGGATTAAAATTAAACGAAATAATAATTCAGAACTCATAGTTTGCGAAAGAAAAATAAGTCTGGCATGAACTAAATATTCCCTTTTGTCCTTCACTGGAAAAGTGAAATTAGTAGTGGATTCAATAAAGCCTTCTGCTTTAGCAAAACACGAGCATGTATCCCTTTTTGCAAGTGCATCTCACCCCTTTGAGGTGAGGCAGAGCTGTGATACCATTCCAAAGAGCCAGGTGTGATGCATTTCCTCTCCTTGGGTTATGTGCCACTGTCCACCACAGCTGGGGTGCACTTCCCTCCTAGATGGGCACCTAAGTCCCATCCTCACTGAGGTACTTACAGGCACCATGAGATGCACTCTTCCAATCTCACCTGACTACTCCCCAAGAGACTTGCGCAGGTTAAAAGCAAGAACAAGAGATTGTTTCCATGTGGAAACAACTTTGCCTCTACTACTCTTCCAAACACGAAGTTTTAAATAGGCCTTGGGTAGAAATGACAGCATGCCTGAAGGTATATGAGGCCTGTAGAGAACATGCACAAGAATAGGATAAGGAGGGGGAAAGAAAAAACCTTAGGCTCACATGCTGCTTCTTAACAGAAACATAGAGCATTAGTATATTACCGCCTGTGAGGATTCACAAACTCATAAAAGGTCCTCTTGAAACGTGTAAACCACAGTCCAACATGGAAAAACAGGCTGCTGAAGTGCTATGTAGAAGTGAGGTCATAGTTATATTATTGGACCTGAAAAATGGAAAAGTCATTGTATGACTAAAGGATTAGGAGTGGGCCCAGTAAGTGCTGAACTTTGTATCCTGGATTATGAAGAGCCATCTCGACCAGGAAAGCCACACAGCTGAGGTGGTGGATTATAGTCTTAAACTGTTCAGCAACAAAACCAGCAGTAATAACGTGACAGGAAAGAATTGCCATCGCGCAAAAATTCATGCTCTGTAAATGATGGGCTGTATTTAAAAACCGTGTTATGATTTAAAAGAATCACACATTTTATCAGGTTTATGAGAATTCATTCTATGAGTTTAAGAGACTTGGATTGGACCTGTTAATTCCATGTAAGTCATGTCTTCTATAAAATAGCTGGTATGTCAGCAATGTGCTCTGGTTTAGCTATGTCTGGTGAGATTTCACATACTGCACTTATTAAAAAAAAAAAAAAAAAAAGCAGGCATGCCACCCCCAGCAGTTTATAGAACATGCTGTGGAAAATCCAGGAGCAGTACCATTCCATAAACACATTTGATATTATATATACACGTATAGACGCATAAACACACACAATGAGGAGGATAATTGGGCGATAAATTGTAGAAACATGATAAATTGCATTTATCTGGCACCTTTGATTGCTTCATCTGTTCTCTCCTCACTAATCCATCTCTGTGGAGACTGGTTTCGAAGATTAGAAATCCCCGAGAAGTTTAGAAAATAGCTGTATTTTTTTTTTTAATTAGCCTTGAAAGATTCACTTGCTTACCACTATAATTTTGTACACTTTATTTCATCCAACAGTACTCTTGAACCAACATGCAGAATGAGGAATACTCACTGCTGGTTTAGACTGGAAAAAACACCACGTAATATAGAACTTTATACCCTATGGTGCAGGGAATCTTCTTTTTTCTAGTCATACATTGCACATAACCCATGGTCATTATGTCAAGAGAGATTTTATTGAATGTTTAACTTGTTAAACAGAGATAACGCTGAAAAGAACTTTACATTTTACATGAGCTCAACTTACGAGTAGCAGGACAATAAGAACATTCGGGATTTGTCCAAAAGTGGGTGTTCATCAAACTGCCCTCCTCTGAACTAATCCCAACGAGATAGGTTTGTTATCAGAAATAACCCACTCTAAGGCTATTAGAGGTGTATTGCTTTGCCTCCTGTCTCAGGACACACCCTACTATTGTCATTATTAAACTATGTTTAATGACCTAAATACAATTACTTAGAGTGACTTGCCTTTAAATCTGTATTGATAACTAAACAAAAGGAGTGAATGTTCCATTTTCTACTGTATTTACTTACTTGGCACTATTTGCACAACTAATTTACCAACCTTAATGCTATGTGCAGAGACGTATTTACCATCTGATTGGGAAGAAGCGGGGAAATGTGAAGGCTGAGAGGGAGCAGGGGCACACCCTTTTCACGCAGCAGCAGCCACACTGCTTGGCAGGAGCAGACCCATTTGGACAGGCTGGAATTCCTGCCAGACCATCAGTCTATTTTTATAAAAGCCACAAGTTTGTTTATCAGCCATGGTCATGAAGTCACCACCTACTGAAAGCTTTTGAGAAGCCAGCGTGAAATGAGCTTCATCCTCGTAGCTCCTGTTAGAACAGCCTCACTCTCACAAATAACCAGAGGTGGGACAGGTCCAAGCCCCTAAGAAATTACTGTACAACCATCTCAGCGGGTTCACCCCTTGCTAAAGCCAGCAGTGGGTCTGAGCATGTCAGCTCCACGTCAGCAATCCCCTCCCTAAACAAAAGCTAGCACTTTTAAAAGCATAGCCATGAGTGTGGGACAATGGCCCAGAGGTTTCTTCCAAAGGAAATTATTCTGTGACACACAGAGTGACCTCCACTGTCACATCACCTGCAAAAACCTCCCACCCAAATCCTACACATAATATTCTCCTACTGATTTTGATTAAGGGCTAAAGCTGCCCACATACAAACAGAATGCACATATGGAATGGAGGCAGACACAAGTCACATTAAAACTATCATTTAGGTTAGGAGGTTAAATTGACAACAGTGGGAACATCCATGATCATGTTCCAGCATTATTGATTAAAAAGAGGGTTACTCCAGAAACTATGAGGGGGCTCTTACATGGTGTTCTACCATCCTCTGTATTCTCACATAAGAGTCTTGTCTTCAGATTCCTCAAAAAGGAGCACCTGTCACTAACAGCAACTTTTCCAAACAAACTCTCAGGTCGGAAAATAATCTAGTCCAGTCCCCAAATCCTCCAGAGATGTCTGCACTGTATTAATTCTGCAGCATTGAAATCAAAGTCAGAATATTTAAAAAGGTACCAGGTTGAAAAGTACATCTGTGGCAGGACTAGATTTAAGCCACGTTTTATCAAAATCAGTCCATCAAAATGATAAGACATTCCCTGCTTTCATGCTGTAAGGATGACTACATTTCAGAACAGCACTGCAAGGAGTCAAAACTCAATTAGGAATGAAGCCAAACAATAATTGGATTAATTTTTGAATATTAATAGGATTGAACAATTAAGGAATAAAAAAGTGATTCTTGAAAATCTGAAACAGGATCTCAAGCACCAATTCCTTTGAGCAATGAGAACTGCCACCAACTCATGGGCTGATGAGGCAGGAAGCACACAGCTAATCCAGTAAATGTAGGATATTGGCTGAACTCCTTAAAAGATGTCAAAATGCACAAAGAAAACCTATGCTAGGTAGGAGAGGATACTCTGGGTTAACAGTTTTGCTTCACTTCCACACTCAAATTTTGGAGAAATGCTCTCGCACACCTACAGCAGGAAACATCCATTCATTGTTCCTCCTTAGGAACACACATGAACTCCAAAGGGCAAGTGATAAGGGCTAAACAAAAGTAAATCATTTCACAACAAAGGAAAGCATTAATAAATTCAGCTCATGAGCGTCTTCAAGCTTCATTAGAAAATTGAGAGTTAAGGTCAACTAAATACAGGAAGATATTAAGTCAAGATAAATAAACTAGTGGTCCCCTTCTTTCCTCTATGCTCAGAAGAAAGGGGCATGGAGCCAACCAGTGCACATTCTTCAACAAAAGCTTCAGTTACCTCTTCTCAGGGGGTCACTTGTACTTGTGTCTTAATATAATAGCGGGTTGGAAGCATAAACAAATTAGGACTGTTAGTTTGAAGGGGGACATGACCGTTGCCTTAGTATTGACCACCACAAGGTCAACAATTACATGTTCAAACAGCTCGAAGGATTACAGCATCACAGAGCAGCTGGGGCTGGAGGGACCTCTGGTCTCATCCAACTGCCCTGCTCAGAGCAGGGTCTGCTACAGCAGCCTGCTCAGGGCTGTCCAGAAGGGTTTTGCTATCTCCAAGAATGCCACAATCTCTCTGGGCAACCCATTCCAGTCTTTGATCACACTTCCAGTCGAAAAGTTCCTTACACTGAAGTAGGATTTTCCAGTCTGTGCCCACTGCCTGCTGCCCTGTCACCAGGTATCACCATGAAAGTCTTGGCCCCACCTTTTTTACTCCCCCACCAGGTATTTATATATAATGACAAGATCCCTCTGGCCCCTCTTCTCTAGGCTGAGCAGTCACAGCTCTCACAACCTTCACTTATATGAAAAATCTCCAGTCCTTTAATGACCTTTAGGGTCCTTTGGTGAACTCACTTCATTACGTTCACATCTCTCTCGTACCAGGGAGCCCAGCACTGGGCCCAGCATCCCAGATGTCACCAGGGCTTTGCAGAGGAGAAGGATCACCTCCTTCAGCCTCTTTACACTCCTCCTGGGCCACTGACCTGCACATCTGCAAGGAAGACAAAGGCATGGACACCCACATGGGATCTCCTAGGAAGGAAAGGACTGCACCTGCTCATAAATGGTGCTACTTTCCCTGCTATTTTCCCAGGAACTGTGGGGGCACACACCCACCATACTGAAGTGCACCAGCATGTTTGCAGGAAAGCTCTACAAGGCTGAGGAGGAAGAGATGGGTCCTTCAGCCTGACTCCCCACTGCAGAGCAGGCAAGTTGCATGTTTGAGATGAAAACAGCGCGTGCACTTTAAGTCTTAAAACAACACTGCCAAGCTAGCCTGGGCTATTTTTCTGGGTGTTGCCCTAACATCTTGATCAGCCACAGAAATGTCTCAGCTGGAGTTTAGTCACGCTTCTGACCCAGACTAACTGGCACCACTGGGTTAAACAAAGGGCAGCCCTGCCTCGCCTCCTTCCTGCGCCCAAATTAATCAATTCATCCTTGCTAATATCAAAAGGATGTGAGCACCTGAATGGCGAGGGGTTACATAAATGAGCAGGAGATTTAAGTAACAATTTTAAAGTATCAAGAAAATCCCATCAATCCGCAATAGTTTTCCAAAGGAATTCTTGGATGCCCTCACCTCTGTTTCTTCAGACACATAAAAACTGATTTGATAATGCCGATGAAAATACACCACGGCAAGGAATTCTGCTTTGTCAGAGTAATGAAAAGGAAAATGGAGAGTCTTACCCCACTTTAACTTCTGTGATTGCTGCTCTAATTATGGTGATCATAACCTGGAAAAGGGAACAACTTCTTCCTCAGCAGTTCCAAGCATGGTTGTCAGGGCTATTTTTACCAATTGATAGATCTCCAACTTGTCACAGAGAAAATGCATTGAGCAACAAGTCTAGCTGCCTCAACTCATCACATGATCTGCCTTAAGAAAACCTTTTGTTTTTGATAAAATTAGCATGCAAATATGAAACAGTATTTTGCAGCATCCACTCACATTATGTTGTATATCCTGCATGTATTATATATGTAAAATACAGAATATAATCCACATACAGAGAACTCGCACTGATTACTAATTGGGTACAAAATGTATATACCACTTCTTTTCCAAAAGCAACAACATTTGTGTTTGAATTACTTGTCATCGAGGTAGCAGGCTGGTGTTCACACTGCTACTTTAAAAACTTATGCAGCTGCACTGAGTTCTGTCTTTCCTGAGATAAAAGCATGTCCTGAATATTCTTTATTCTTCAGGGCTACTAATTTGAACACACCTGTCACTCTAAGTAGAGGGAGTTGTGGAATATTGACATTCTATTGAATTATTTAAGATAAATTAACAATGTTTCACATCCTAGGAGATTGCTATTTGCAGAAAAAGCCTGACATACTTGTGCTTAGTCCTAGTAGCCAGAATGGGAAGAAGTTACAATTTATAAACTATTTTTTATTCTGCATGGAAATAAACAGCAGACACACCAGCTGACTGCATGTGACTCGCCTTGGTACTGCAAGCAGAACTGCGAGTTTTGAATATTTTATTCTGCTTTGTTGCAGATGGCAAGGACAGGAGTTCTTATGTATCGTCGTGCTAATTTATGGCAACACCAGCCCCTTTCTAGTCAACGCAGACAAAATGTTGATGACTAGACTAGAAGCTACAGGATGCTCATTCCCTGTCAGCAGAAGTCATGTTTAGACTTATGAGAGGGTTAGAAGGCATTAGCTCTCCTGCTCTGGAAACACCAAGGAGGGACCTTGAGCACTGCTGCTCTTCCAGGCCTCTATCCTGACTGCAGGCAAGAGCTGAGATACCATAAACTCCAGGCACTTTTTTATGGCAACACAATGTTCCTGCCTGTCTGTGCACAGACACGGATCTTTCAAAGCTTGGCAAGTTTGGAGCAAAAGTTTGCAAGTAAGAGGCATCATCAATTCTTAATGGGTGCTGTTGCACAGGTGTTCAAGCCTAGATAGTCATAATGTTCACAGACAACAACACAGCTTGGTGAATCACCACTGTAATTCCTTCACAGAATTATGGGCTTGGTTGATGCGCAGAGAAACGCTGTCCAGGATTCAACACCAAGTCGCTCTGGGTGGGAATGCTGCCTCCCAAATCCTCACCTGACAGACTGGGGAACATTAGCATGGAAAAGCAAACATATGTACACACATACACGCAGATATATCTGTATATATATGTGTATATTATTTACTTGCTTTTATATGTGTATAGATAATGTGGAGGGAAACTTTTGAAACACCCTCCTCTCCTGTTTTCCTTTCTGGTTTTTTTTAACCTTCTCTGCAAAATACAGAGCAGACGTTGAGAAGAGAAGAGTGGTTGAAGAAGGAAGTCCCCAAAGAGCAGAAGACAGCAGCAGTGTCTCCTTGCATGTTTTTGTGTGGGTGCCATCAAGACCTGAAGGACCAGCGAGGTGCCTGGTGAGAAGTGACCCTGGAGCAGCAGCTCACGTGCTGGGGACAGAGACAGTGGGAATGGGACTGTCCCTGGGCTCCGCACTCTGGGAAGGAAGCCTGTCCCTCCCATCCACCCAAAGACCTTTGAACACGGAGAGGAACAATTTGGCCCCTGACAGGCCACCAAGGGCACAGTACCCTGTTTGCAAACATAATGCTGAGTCACTAACCATGCCAGAGAGACTGACAACGGGAGATTAGCATGAATTTATGGCTCAAGTCCCTCGTTTTTCTTCATCATGGTAATGACTCATTTCCTACCCACGGGGGCAAAGGGCTGGCTATAAAACCTCCCATTGTTTCTCTCACTTACCTGCTAAGGAGATTAAAACAGACGTTTATTTATGCTCCCAGTTTCTACACAAAATTATGTAGGAGGAGTTTTGGGAAAAGATTTCAAAGACAGGAGTGTGTGCATGTGTGGATGTGGAAAGAGGCTCTGAAAGGAAAAGACAAAACCCAAATGGGGTTAATCTTCAATTCAGTATTAGTTGGATTATCCTTTATATACAAACGGATATACACCTCTAATCTTGCAGATATAACCATAAGCATATGTGGAGCCAGGCAGAGTGTTCATGCCCACACCAACACCTGGCTAAGGCTGATGTGAGCCCTCACTTATTTTCTCCATCCTACTTTTGTTGGCACATTCTGACTCAAAGTTTCAGAGTTTCTCACATGTTTTAAGCAGCTTCTCTCCCAGCCCCAATGTGCCACTTCATTTTAATTTTTTTTAATAAAATCCCCACAAATATATTCCCATGTTTTTAAAGTTCTCATTTCACCACAAAAAAATCAAAAAACAAAAAACAAACAGGAAGAGATTTCAAAATCCAGCATCTCCAAGTTCATTAGAAAACCAAACAATTTTATCACTGATTAGATAAAAAAGTGAGTCTAAGATACCAGATCTTAATCATCCACCATCACTGCATGCAACACGTATTTTAAATTTTAAATAATGCATGTTTCCAAAGTGCTGTTGGTTTTTATGAATGATCTACAGTAGGCGCAACACAGTTGGAATCATGCTAAGAAAGGAGCTAAGTATACAGCAATAAGGGTAAGAGTACCTCTCAGTAGCACTACAGAAATACTCTTTTATTTTCTTTTGAACAGCATAAATAGAACTTTGCTACCACTTGTTCCTAACTACTTAACTTATCAGTCCTCAAATCATACTAATTAAGCATTTATTATACACAGCAAACCACATAAAGAAACTTCTTGTTCAGGAAAATTGCCAAATGCTACATGGAGCTCTAGGGAAGTCTTCTCCCACCTTCTGTGAATCATGCTTTTCAAAGAGCAGCATGATCCAGAAAAAGAATCAACATAACAACTCTTTTTCACACACAGGTTTTCTATTATGTCTACTTAGCAGCTTTTGTGGAGCACCTTCATACCAAGATGGCCATAATAAGTACTTTGAAGTACCACCCTTAAAACAAAGGGCTTATATACACAATTGAAATGATTGCAAGCCAGGAGTTACCAAGCACCAGCTGAGCTCTTGAACTTCAGCGGATGCCTGGCACTTTATTAACTCTCAGTAATTCCGAAATCTAAACTGTGATTAAATACAGTTTATCTTCTGAAAGTGCTGAACACTTCTTTTCAAGCGAGCTTCCCAAGTTTGGTGTCCATCATAATCTGTCATTTTGAAAAACTCAGCCTGCATGTCCACAGTGTTTAACTCCTGCTGACACCAGCACAGCCACTCGAGTGCAGAAAGCAAGGACAGGAAGCAATTCTTCTCTAATTCCCATGCTATTAAACACAAGTGTTGATTAGTGCCTACTGGAGTAGGAAACACTTCTTATTTTGCCATCACTCTTGATACAGATGGAGTCCTGAGTAAAAGTAGATTTAAAATATGCACAAAGGTGCTAAAATAACAGTGGTAATGTAGGGATATTATAAAGGAGCAAATGCATCTGAACACACATATTTTCATACTTCCCCTCTTTGTCACCCTAGTGTTTAGTGACACCAATGCAAGAATGAGGAAGAATTCAGCTTTTAGATGTCAAGCTGGGTTTTACAGACCATACAGTCCAAAAGTCTAATGTGTAAATTGGGCAAATATGGATCAAAAAGTATCATTGAGAATGGTACATGTTAAAGGATCATTTTTATGAAGGTATTCTCAGAAATGTACTTTAAAATAATGCTTTAAATACAACATATTTCCACACGTCTGTTTTGCCACACTAAAAAAATTGTACTTCTTGGAGGTCGCTCTGTTCTCTTGAGGTATGAGAAGAGCATGACTAGTGAAGAACTTTGTACAGCTGAGACACTGAAAGAGCTTTGAAAATTATTACAGAAATTAGAACAATCCTGTGTTGGTGTTCTCCTTTTTTCCTTTTCTTACATTATAAAGTAATAAACAGTAAAACCTTAAATTGCAAGGCCTCCAGTCAGGTCATGCTGATCTCAGTATCTTTAGTTCTCATCCATCTCACCCACCACCGAAGGTGGTGTACCTTTGATGTGAACTAATTACATTCGAAACATTTTGTCAAACAGCTTAATGCAGATGCCAAATAAGCTCTGTCTGTCTAAACAGGGCTTTAGACAACTTATCACTTTCAGTGTTAACTAAGAGCTAAGTTCCACTTCAAATAGAATATTATGCTGCACAGGAAAAGATCTGCATATAAAACTCCTAAAAAGCCACATTATTGTTTTTTTATTTCAATGTTGCTACATTCCCATTGTTCTGATAGAACGGGCATTACTGTGTATGACTGTGTGTGCACATATGTGCAACAATAAAATACACAATGCTGAAAGCAACAATTCTTTTATCTGATAAAACTATCTACATGACAAAAGGAAGTGTTTTAGAACAAGGCGTTCTGTCTGCTGTCTGCAGCATCATTTCACGGTCTCCTCAAACGAATCTTGTCTATTAAAAATGTATTAAAAAGAATGAGTATTGCAAAACAAAAAAACAACGGGGGGGGGGGGGGGGGGGGNCAACCAAAATTCTGCACCCAGAGAATGGGAGCTGAGGGTGTTGGAGGGGAGAGAAAATTGTTCTCCTGATCTTATAAGTGAAAAAATGGTCTTTCACTTCTGAGCAAAAGCATCTAAATTTTCTCTCTGGGATAAGGAGGTGAGGCAGGGGAAGTCAGGGGAGAAAGACACACCAAGAGAAGCCTCTGAAGGGGACTGGAGTTCACTCACCATGTTTCTTAAGAACTCTCCTGTTTCTTCTGCAGATACTCATATTTGTTCAAAATGGGTCTGTTGTCTTTTCTTTTAAAAAAAACCCAAAAAACTAAGACTAGTTCTAACATATTCTAACACATCTTGATGAAAAAACAGCCCTCCCCATGATGGCCACCACCATTCTCTCACTAGATCCATTTTCTAATGTGTGCCCTCATACTTTTTTTTTGATGTACAAGTACAAACCCCTCCTCTCTTTCCATCAGTTTTGGCTCTTAAGCGTGCAAACACTGATCTGAAACCCTTTGCTATACCTCTGTACATATTTTCAGCAGGGTCTGGTTCACAGAAAACTTCTCCTTTTCAAGCAGAAGGGAAAGGTTACAAGTTTCCCCACAGTTTCAAAAAGACCAAGTATACTGTCCAGGAGATTCAGATATACCTCCTTTAAAAAGTTCACCTGCCATAGTAAAAATGTTGTTAAAACCGGCTATAAAGTATCTGCTGTTGAAAGCAGGGAGAACTGTTCAGTTCCTCTTACACTGGAGAATACTCCAGCCTCTTAAAATCCAACCACTATATACCTTAACAAATGGAAAACAAACAAACAAAAAAGCTAGATTGTTTCTCCCATTTCATGCCATTGTAAGCCTACAATAACATCCTAGTCCCACCTTTTCCCACTTATTCCTGGGTCCTCCTGTTTACATCAGCAAAACCATCTCATCTGTCTTATGGTAACCTGGAGAGAGCAGCTGATGTAGGGTTCAAATTAATTTGGGGCAGAGGGAAGGAAAAAAGGTGGGGAAATGTGTTAAGAGCCCAGTTCTCCAATTTAGTTTTCATATGCCCAAGCACAAGGCAGAGGGCAAGAGCTGACTTTTCCCACAGCACCATTGGATGGGAGAGTTTAGATGCTTGTGAAACTCCAGCACCCTCCAACCTGATTCCTTCCTATTGTCTGAGACAGCCATGCAACTAAAACTAAGCATCTGATAATTAAATAAGAGGTGATAATCAAGATATACACTTTTAATTGAGGAAAAGTTAATCACTGCTCACTTGCCTAAGAATATAACAGGATTCTCAAGGCATTACCAAGCCCAACAAAACCTTACAAACTGCTCCTCCACTCACCTCCTGTCTTCTCGCTTTGCTTTCCCTTTTCTTACCTAGAGCAGGCCAGCTGCAGGTTTCAGCATTTCAAACCACCTTCTGTGTGCACACCAGAGTGATCTGGCAAGCTCCCTGTGGGTTCTGAGGACATCCTTCCCTCCATCCCCACCTGGCCAATGCTCTTCACTTGGTTCTTGCCATTGTCCTTCTCTGCAAGTCACTGAACATCACCCAGGTCTTGCCTCCACTTCTCCTGCACTGCCATGCAGAATCCACACAGTTCCTCGTGTGGTGAACTTCCAACCATCTCTACAGCGAGCTCATAATGCTCAAAGAAACCACTTCTAATATTGCCTGCTCTCTCCAGCAAACTCCCCAACCCAAAGGCACTGGTCCCTGCCAAGAGCAACAGATTAAAACCCGTTTAAGAATTTAGGAGAATGTTTCTGAGTTTTGAAGAGCTAGTGCATGCTCTGAAAGAAAGATCACCTCATTACATTCTACATTTGGCTTCATTAGAAGGCTCTTAGCTTCCAGGAGAAAATTGTATTTATCAAGTTTGAGTATGGCTAGGTTTCTAAAGGTCCAATTTAGGCTAGAAACAGGGAGGTGCCCTGTAAGTGAGAAACTCAACTCTTTCCCTCCCCTTACTGTAAATGGCAAGGAATCAGCCTGTGGAATCACTGATGCATGGGTCAAAGACAAAATCCTGTGGGTGGATAATTTTACAGCCATAATGACACTTACAGTTATGCCAAATCCAGCAGTAAGAGAGCAACCAAAGGCTGTGATTTTAGGGTGCAATCTATTTGCAAATGGTTCAGGAAACGACACTCTCCACTGGTGGCATGTCACACAGATACACTGGGTTCTAATCTGCAAAAACTTGCACTGGAGAAGTTATTAATGTCGTTAAATGCTTGTGACATCTCCCTGTTTGCTAGAAAGAGTGGGCTATCTGCACACTGTAATCTCATATATCCTGTCCACCATGCCTAGGAGAAGGGACCCTGCTAGAAAATCAGTGGCTTGAATTATCATTTCACTAGATATTTCCCTGGTACATCAATGTTTTAAAAACAAGCTTCAGCAGAGGTCAGGGAAAGGCATCTTATAGCAGGATGGCAAATAATGAAAAAAGGGTGCAAGACAGTGATATAGCTCCAGGATCAAAATGCTATTCAGTCATCTCCATTATTGTGTCTCGCTGATATTTCAAGTGAATCAATATGATCTCATCACTGTGCCTACTAATGTTTTTAAATACAAAGAGCAGTTTCTTATAATAGCACCTAGATTTCTCTCCTGGAAATATCTTTAGAATTCACGTATTATTAGCCACAAGAATTCCAATTACACATCTTCTCTTCTAATTCCTACCAGCTGATTATTAGCATTAGATGATAATAGAGTATTTTCTGCTAATATATTTCTTAATAACATCAAACTGCAGAATGCCTTTGTGGTCTAATAATTGAATAACTGCACTGAAGAGAGTACTAAATTACTGGAAAATATTTTACTCTAAGTCTTTATTGCAGTTCAAAACCATGGAATATTTAAAATACGCTCACAGTTTAGCTGCATTCATCAGGCAAGTTCTACTTACAACCAAAGAAAAATGAACCCAAACTGTTCAAAGATCAACACAAAATTCAAGTTTCTAAGGAAGAAGGAGGGTGAAGACAGCTACATCCACATGCATACACAGGTAATATAAGTTTTAATACTGAAAAAAGAGTGCTGGGTTTCTGGGTTTTGTTAGCAGATCTCTTAGTGCAGGGAATGATACCCCAAGAGATAGATTCACAACACAAGCAGGTATCAGCTACTAATTTACAGAACATTTTTCTTTTGTTTTGAGGACCATTAACAAAAAACATTAAATAAATAAATCAGAAAGTGCTCGAAGAACAACGGACACTGGAAACCACTGTCAGCATAAAAGATCATCATATGTTTATACTGCAAAACTTAACCACTAAAATAAATTATGAGTAATGGATCCTGCGGTGCCAGGGACTCTCTAAATTAGCCATTGACTCCTGCAAAAGAGTAGAGCTCTAGGGCTGGGATAGGCACTGCAAGTCACGACTAAGGAATGATAATGGAAAGCATGAGGTAGCTTGAAGTTGGCTTCCTCTGATGCTTCCAGGCTCATGGAGCCTCCTCTGCCTCTCTCCCCACTGCTCTCCAAAATCTGCATAGGGAAATGTGCACCTACTGATCAATCCACATCCCTAGATAAACAGCATCTTGGCTGGGAAGAGTTCAAGGTAAACACTTCAACTAAAGAAGAAAACAAGCCAGGAATGGAGGAAAATAGTTCACCTCTTTATTCGGTATCCTGTGTGGTGCAAATACTCCCAATTAGATGTGTCCATGTAATTTTCACATCAAACATCATGAACTCCATACTCAGCTCCCAAGGCAACTAATTGCATAGCTCACAGTGGATTTTCCCAAGTTTTTTGAGAACACTGCTGGCACTCTTCAATAAAGCCATTTAACATAACAGGAGGTTAAAGTGAGACACAAACACTTGCTTTTTTTAATTTACACCTTTCATTTACTTCCACAGAAATGTCAGGAAAGGGCTGAGATATTGTGTGATGTACTGTCATGTATGCTTCCTTTTAAGAGCTGGGTTAAAAGGAAAGGCTTGGATTAAGAGAATGTAATCAAGATCTATACCTTTAACAAATTTTTAGACAGTCAGAAGAGGGTGTATGCTCAAGGGCATTGATCTTAACGTGCCTTCAGAACAAAGAATGAGCGTCCTGTCTCATATATTTACAGACATGAAAACAGGTGGTGGGGAAAATCTGCAAATGTAATGACTCTAGATGATCTTTTTCAAAAAATCAGGTGGAACCAGCCTTCACCGCAAGGACCAGGCTACACTGTGCACATTGCACTGAACACTACAAACCTACCCAGCACGAGGAACTTTTAGCCTTTATATCATTATATTTATGCAGTTGTAGTTATTTTTTTGATGAATGACTTTCACAAGCCACTAGGTTAAGGAAGATCCTTTTTAAAGCAGGTGTAATATGACCCAATACAGGGAGAGGTGAAGGCAGCATTGGATGTGCAGATCTGACATTATTGTGTAGGTTGTATTTTCAGCCTTTGGGGCTTCTCCAAGGACGGCATTTACATCCAAAATCAGCTAAATATTTAAGCACATGAATGGTCTCCTGCATCAGAATCATGGTTTCAGCACCTGCTGAACTATGGTCCTAAATTCAGCTTTCCTGGTCAGGGGACCCCTGCTCACTATTCTTTTTCTCCTTATCCCAAAATCCCATGTTCTCCAACAGGTAGATGTTACTCAATGCAAAAACCAGAGAGAGCTCTCTCTTTAGAAAGTCAACACAACCTTCTTAATTTCCCAAAGACATTTGCACCAGGATGATCAAACACAAGGGAATAATTATGGCCTGTTTCACTCTTCCAAAACTCCCCTTATGGAACTCCTCCATATAAACTATTGAAGGAGGACTCTTCCTTACAGAGCTGAAGTGCCCGATATTCTGTAAATCCAGCAAAAAACAGGTATGTTTTAAACATTCAGTGAAGACTTCAGTGGGTTCAGGACAGCCTCCAGCAGTGCTGCCACAGCCCTGTGTCACTGCAATTTATTTTAATGCGCAAGCACTGTAACTTACAAATGGGCTAGATCTGTGCACCCAGAGAAGAACTCATGGCTATTATAAAAAAACCATATAAATATGGGGTTTTCATTAAAAACATTGTGCAATATACAAAATAATTACTTAAAGGAATAGCAAGGAGGGAGCTCAGTTTTTCCTCATGCATTTTTAAGACCAGTATTTGAGAAAGAGCAGAAAAGACAATAGTGGAGAGGTACATCATAAAACTTCTCTAAAATGAGTAACACCAGAAATAAGTGTACAGAGGAAAAAATACAAGGCTTTCAAAAGGAAAGTGGACATTTTCTCAGCAAAAGAAAGGAAAATTAGGCAAAGTTTACAATGAAACAAAGTTTTACAAGTTTATAATATTTTACAAAGTTAGAATGAAACCTACTCAGGTGCAAAATTTACCTCCCCCAGTTTGTGACCCCCAAGAAGACACTCCAGTAAGTGTCTCCTGACATCACCTTAGCCAAGAGCCTCCCAGATCCCCTGCTTTGCCACCTGAAATATTGCCAAAATGAGTTCCATGGGGGAAAACAGGGGAAGCCAAAACAACACTGACACTGTTTGGCAGAAGTGTATCCCACAGCTGTTCACAATATTTAATAAACAGCAGAGGCGAGTCTAGTGTTTGAATTACAGAAGTAAGTTTATACTGAATAATATGAACCCCTATAGGCAGCACATGGCAACAAAGTCGGTGAAGAGCCTCTACTGTTGGCCACCACTCACCAAGGGTTTCCTCAGAGGGACTGAATTCACACACTGAGTGACAGAGACACAGCTGGGGCAGGGAAAAGGTATGAAATGTAAAGGAAGGTTTATGCTTCAGTGGGAATATCAACCCTGCACTCACTGGCAGGATACTGTACCAAAGCCAGGGCAAGGAGGTTGGGGCTTCTGTCACATCCAAGGAGGAAGAAAGGTAAAGCCCACAAGGTCAGGTGGTGTGTTGAGTCATGTAAAAATTCCCATTTCCAATAAGGGCTGGGCGTGCTGAGCCGCTGCAGACCTGTTGAGAACAGCACACGTCCCCGGCCATAGTGCTGTGGAAGAAACCCTCAGCAGAAGGAGGGTGGCAGCCCAACCTCCCTCGGAAGGGTGTGAGCAGACTGCAGCCACTATCTCTGCCTGTGGGTTGCAGTAGAGACAACACATTCATTTTCCCGTGCTTTGCGAGGGCACTCCCTCTTCCCCCCTACCACTCCACACAAGACCATTAGCACCGTAAATTAAGTGTGATGTGTAAGTAGTTTCGTTCACCCTTCAGGAGATATGGGCCAAACTAAGGCTCACTGCTGTCAAGGATCCTGCTGCCTTAGTCAAACTCCAATCATTTTATTTCTGGTGTTATTACCCAAAGAAATTGCCTATTTAACAGATGAGAACAGTGCTGTAACAGAGACCAGACACTTGGAAATTTAGCACAACACATGAAACACTGGCTTGCAGCATGGTAATTTAAAAAATGAACAGAAAATTGACTTGGCTAAGAACACCATCATACGGCTAAAATGCAGGAGCTAAGCACATGTTAGGTATTGTACAGCATATCCACATGGGTATCCCAAACCTCGGGGCTAGGATAGCTTAAATTCAAGTATTTTGGAAATATCATTATCTGAATGGGGTTTGGAGCCAAAATTATAAAGGAAATCTCTGCTTCCATTCAGTAGCAGAAAATTATCATCTCTCTTGGAGATCTCAAAAATATTAGAACACCTATTTATTGTTTGAACAAGAAACTGCAGGCTTATGAATTCTACTAACAACCCATGTCCCTCTTCAGAGTGAGACAGTGCCAGACAGGGAGAGCTACAGGACAGCCCATACCTGGTGCTCCAGAGACCCTGGTTTAAGTTTTTAATCATATACTTTTAAATGATGAGAAAGAAATCCCTAAATGAGATAGATTACATAGGCTGGGGGCAAGGGGAGGAGAAGAATAGTTTGTCCCAGCCTAGACTATCTCCCCACGGCTCCTACTGAGAACAGCACAGGAGGAGGGATGCAAACACAGGGACAGAGTCAGCAGGGCTGGCAGAAGAGCAAGAGACAATGACAGCCTTAACTGCAGAAAGTAGAAATGGCTGTTGGAAAGGGAAGGTGACCTGAGAGCATGAGCTAAAGTGAATATGCCGTGCAGGAGGAGAAAAGAGAGGATTTCATGCTTCTGAGCACTTACTTATGGTGATGGGGAAGATACAAGTTTAACAAAGATAGTAGGTGCACAGAAATTGATGAGCTAAGCACAATACATAAAACAAAGGTAAAAGGCATGTTTTGCTCCAACACTATGCATTCTACTTGTTCCCTTGTGTCCACTCAACTTGTCAGAGGCACCCCCAGCAGTGCTCATTGCCTTATTTCTTTCATTTATTTCAGCTGTGGACAGGCTGTGCAGAAAATGGTGATTTTTTTGTCCCACAACCTGCACAGATGAAGTTCTTCCAAAAAACCTAGTGGAACACCTAGCAAGAACACAACACTAGCTAACAGAAGAAAAGCTGAGGCTGATAAAATCAAGTCTCACAGGAGCTTGTTCCAGGTGGCTGTGTGAGGGAGGAAACTGTTTCTTTAAACAATGGGCTGCCTGCCACCCTCAGAATTTGCATTAAACATATCCATGACTCAGGCAGTGAAGTGGTGCAACATCACTGGTCAGGGACTAGCTCCGTAAATACGACCAAGAAAAAATGGATTGGAATCAACAACTCTAATCCCACCAGAAGGATTTCCCTAGCTGGTATCAAAAAGCAGAGAGGGCTGGGTACCACCCAGCAGAGCTGCTGCCTCCCATGTGAATCTTGTCAGGAGACTCTGGCATTCTTCATTTTCTAGCAATCACAAAAATGTGCTTCTGTGCTTGCTCAGGATTTTCCAGGATGCATCAGTTCCCCTTGGTTACTTTCAATATTTCAGAAGCCATAAGGCACTGGCAGATAAAACAGCCCATGTTGTCACCACCCTGGGTTGAAGTATCATTTGCCTTGGCCCTCTTCTCTGCTTGGGAGAGGTGGATATTTGGTGGAAATTTCATCACCTGCATCTTCAGGACAACTGAATTTGGGAGGCAATCATCCTGGCATTCAAATGCAGCTCCTCTGACTAGCAGTAGGGACACACAGCAGCCACTTTTAACCTTTTTCCATTTTCTGATGGAAGGCAGGGAGAAAGTCATTCCACCAACAACAGGCTTTTCCGTAATTGTCTTTACCTCTCCTATCACAACTTGCTTAGGGACAGGCCACCCATGGTCACAAGTCAACAGATGACAAGCTTGAGGCCCCTGGCCTGGAGTCTCATTTCCCTCCATTGCTGAGCAGCAAAGGCAGGTGAAGTGTGACCCTGAACCGGAGCATGAAGAGATGTTTTGATACTGATGGATACTCAGCTGAACGTGAGGCAGTGTTACTGCAGGCTGCCTTTAGCAGCTTGACTTTGCTGCATTAAAGGCAACCCCACAGTGAGCTCAAAGCTCATTTGCTTGGTTAACTGTAAATTCCAGAGGCCAGATTTGGTTGTCAGTTGCATAAAACACAAAAACAACTATTTCAACAGAATTACTCCACATGCCTGGCCCTTAGTCTCAATCAGTAATAGGGCAGATGCTGGCAAGATAAAGAGGCCATCTATGCTATCATTAATGAAGTTTCAGGTAAAACATGATGCAATGTTATTTCAAAATACTGACATATTGCTACAGGTATTTGGTGCTCTTCCCTTAATTACAATTGCTGGAGAGCACTTTTTTCTCCCCAACGTTTGCTTGCCTGAAACCTAGTGGCTGTGTTAGAAAGCCTGCAGCTGGATGGGTTATTTTTCTTTACTCATCTCTGTCATTAGCGTGCAAAACTTACAGAAAGGAGAATGGACTCTTTTTTGGAGAGACAGAGTCAAGACCCTCTACAAAGAATTACTGGAGAAATAACAGGGATCTCATCTGCTAATCCATCTGTTGTACAAACTCAGCCTCTATTAAACAAAAGTTGTATTAAAGCAATTTACCCATGCCTAAAGAAATCACCCCCGGATTTCTTTGCAGCACTATGGTAAAATAAACTCCCTCATTACCCGTGGAGCCACAGATGTCAAAGAAGCCAGTGGTTAAACAACACTTTGCAGTGATGCTATTAAAGCTTCTGGATAAAAGGTGCTAACAAGTGCAAAACAACTGTCTGGCATTTCCATCCAAGATGCTTTCCAAAGTTCCCTAGGCCAGGCTTCAAGAAGGTCTTGCCTATTAGGGGAACATGGCACAGCAGACACTGGAAATAACATTGCTCACAACCTTCTGAGCCCCAGCTAAGGCTGAATAGGTATTCTCCACCTTTCCTGCTATTAACTGGTTTGCAATGAAGCAGCAAGCTGACAGCCCAACAGAGGTCCCACCACAACCCACAGTCATGAGGGATGTAAAAACACTAGATCCATCAGAGCATTCCTATCTCACACAGGCTTAGAACAGAAATGAGAGTAAAAGAATAATTACCGTGGGATACAAAAATGGCACTTGTACCATTTGTGCCATTTAACCATTCCTCCTGAACTTGACAACTAATGGTACAAAACCCCAAAAGTTACAGTACTTTGTTAGAAATTTAACAAGACTTTTAGTCCATGCAAGGAGTAGTGTCAGGCCGATCACAATATACTATAATTTTGGACATTAAAACATTTAGTTCCAACCAGCATTTTCACAAATCTTAGTCATTTTATATAAACAAAAGTTACTTAAGGTTCTCACATGAGAATGATTAGTCCATACTCATGGGTAGGACTTCTCATTGACCCAAAATGGTGAGGTACTGCATGCATGCAGCATGGTTACTGCTACAATCTCCTGATAACAAAACTAGACAGTGATTCTATGCATGGCTACCCCAAGAAAACATTAAATAAATACAGAGCTGCTAGGACATGTGCAGAAAAGAGTTAAATACAGATTCCCTGAAGGAGCACGAAACTAGAACTAGACAACATGATCCCAGTATCTACTCATACACTGGTACTGGGTTGAAGAGGAGTTATCCAGCCACTGTTTTTCTAAATATTACAAATACCCAAACTTAAGAAAATAATTTGCTTACTGTTCTTTTCCATTTTCATTCTAATTTGAAACACCAACTTAGTTAACAAACAATCCTTCCAAAGGAGAATAATGGTGGGAACTGTTGTACTATCTGATTTTAAACAGGCACACTCATCAGTGTATCTTTCCAATTTCCTAATAAGGACTTTGCAACACCAGAAATTCCAGTTCCTTCAGGGAATCTATCCTAGATTTTTATACTGAAACTCACACGCACTGCGAAAAGACCTGGGGGTACAGCAACTGTGTGCAGTTTCATATTGATGATCCCTCAGAGATAGGCCTTTTTGGACAGCTGCACATAGCAAGGCCATCAGACACCAATGGAAGTTCAACTCCTGCAAAACTCTGGGACTACATTTACCACAATGGTTTTACCAGTTCCATTTTAAACACTTTGAGGCCAGAACCAAAACTCTTTCCTCTAGTAGTCTGCATGGAGAATTAGAGGTGACCACAAAAATGAAACCTTGTAATACACCAGAGACCATGTGGGATTGTGGGATCCATTGTCTACAGACCCTATTGGAAAATGGATGAGCTGGTTTTGTCGTGGAAACCCCCTTTCCTCCAAGAGTACCAGATTTTTCAAATCATGCACTGACATTTGCATTCCCACCACTCCTGCCAACAAGCTCAAGCTGACTGTTGCCTCTTCAGTATATGGTAAATAAAATATATATATATACACACANTGAGCTGACTGCTGCCTCTTCAGTATATGGTGTCTACTTTTGCAGGAGCGCTGATCCTACTCCAAATGTTTCGGGGCAGATATGAAGGATAAAGAAAGGATCCAATTTCTTGGCTTCCTTACCTTAAGAAGCTACCCTTAGCTTAAGGAGTTAGCTAAGAATCCCCATACTTTATGTCATTCAGTCTCTCTCGATTCCTTGTACAACCTAGATGATTAATCATATTTGAATCCAGTTTGTTCCACTCCATTTCACTCTGCACAAACTTTCAGTATAAGCCAGAAAATCATTCATAACTCCACCCCTTCTCAGGTACTGGTCACTCTTCCATCCCCTCAGCCTCGCTCCCTGAGGTGTAACTTAAATCATCACTTCTCATGCTTTATCCATGAGAATATCTTTGCCAAATACAGCTCATAAAGCCATCTGTGAAGACCTGGGTGCTCTCTGTTGACTGTAAAGAATCAGACAGCTAACAAGCCAGTCTTACACACACTTGCTATTAGCAAACATTGACAAGTAACTCACCTGTCTTCTCCAAAAAATAATTATATAGCATGTGTATTGCCCACGTAAGCTAACTGACAGTGTATTACTGCCCTCGTCTACAGGACCTTTACACTTTGCCAGTCTCATCGAGTCACCAGTTCCAGGAAAGCTCAGACACTCATAAGGCACCATAAAACTCAGGTAGGGAAACTAGCCTGGGTCATGGACATTGTAAATGGCATCAGCATACTCCTACACCCAGTGTAATTAGCGAGACAAATTAGCCTAGATGCCACACCAGAGTGAGCAACGTAATTCTGCATTGGCTTGCACTGAACTGTGACGTTCAGCACACAGGAGGCCAAACTCTGCTGGTCCTTTGTGCTCCTTCTCATCCTCTCTCATGCTCTCCTCCCATCAGACCCAGAGGATCCATAATAAAGCGAGGAAAAGCCATCACAAATATTCGGCTTGACATTCTGCATAATACAGGCACTGGCTATTTTTGTGTAAGCCCAAATTAAGCCCGATCTAACGCAGCGTTACTAATGTTTTGGAGCAGGGAGCACATACTTGCGCAGGGTCAGCCAGTGCCTGGCGAAAGCCAGGGTGCCTGTGACCTGCCCAGAGCGGGCACGAGAGCAAGGCAAGTTATAGGGCAATATTTACACCCAGGCACAGATCTCCTCGCACGGGCGGCACGTCTGCGCGCGCGTGTGCGGCAGCCACGTTATCTGACCTCAGCCAGATACTATCTGCAGCTCAGGACAGAACACGAGAATTTATTTGGACTCAATGCTAGTGGAGAATGCTTTCTGCCAGAAAAAGCTCACTATATTGTATGATAACTGAATGAAGCTAATTTTCAGCAGATTCTATCTAACAGCTCTTAACTGGTAGAAATAGTTCAAGGTCTTCAAAGTATACAGTGTTGCATAGCCCCCGATTCACACATTCTGCTAATAACTGCCAGACAATTGTATTGAACTTATTCAAAAACCATTAGCTGCAGAAATTCATATTCTTCAATTCTGCCTCAGATACATGCTATATTACACTTACATTAAGGTTAATGTGCAATGCCAGTTCTTTAACAAAGGAACTGCAAATATTTGAAGTTACAGCATCTCTTACTAAGGTGCCTGTTTTAAAAGTTTATTGTTTCTCTCTCGCAATTCTCCTTTCATCCTTGCCCCTGCTAGGATAGTTGGGCTGCAAAAATGGTGAGAATATTAGAGCAAATACAGACGCATATTTGAGACATTCTTTGTACAGCGTGCATATGCTACCAGCATTACAAGGATTTTTCTTTCATCTGTTCCTTCAGACATGAGCCTCCAAAATACTTAAAAACCGCTTCATAAATATCCTTCGAAAAACCATCATCACATCTTCGAGAGCGCTGGTGCGTTAAATGCCTGCCACCAAAAAGACGATGTTAAAATTCGGGAAGACTAGAGGTGGAAGCTAAGGAGCAGAAGTAGCAAGAACAGAGGAATGTTTAAACAAGAGAGCCTCAGTGAACGGCTGAGACATGGTGTACTTTTCATAAAGAAATAATACACACGTCCCATTCATGTTATAAAAAATGTTACAGGTAGGCAAGCTTCTGTAATTTATCTAATACTCTTATATTCATGTTTCCTTAGGTTTCATCCAATTTATTAAGTTTTCAGCCTTGCCTGCAGCAAAAAGGATAAAAAAAAGCAGATGTGAAACTCCCTTTTTTAAGGGCCCGCCAGCCTCCCGCAAAGCCTGTGAGCAGCTGGAGAGGCCTGATTACCCTCAGCTCTGCGTGGCCACTCCAGCTGCCCTCCCCAGGCTGAGACCAAAGGTGGTACACCCTGGCCCACGGCAGGTCTTGCCTCTTTAGAAAGAGCCTGTTCCTCTCTGTTCTGCAAGATTTTGGTTGGAAATATGTTTTGTTGGCCAAGGGTTAAGTAAACCACAAGAACAAAGCAGCCTGGAGAAAAAAAGAGGACCAGGACACATAAAGAGTGACACATATCCCTGGCTGGTCACAGGAGACAAAGGACTTCATGAACATTTACACAAACAAAAGGCAGACTTATGGAATTTGTAATTGCTCAGCAGTGAACAACCAAGAGATTACACCTTCACTGCACCTACACTAAAAGGCTCTCAGTGACATCAAAAAAGCAGAAGCCTCATGAAATTTGTGTGTAAGACTTCACCATCCTCAGTCACAGAAGAAGAGGCACCGTGCTGAGGCACAGGAGATGCTGGAAGAGCACAGGGCATTACAAATCTAGATTTAGTAGACTGGTGCCTCCCTGCCCTGCTGGGCATCACACACAGGACACATCCATGCAGCAGAGCATGGTCCAGGACATCACCTGGGCCCATGCACCATGCCTGCCAGGCTAAGGTCAGATCCAGTCTGCAACACAATGTGTTGGGTTTGCATTTGGTCAGAAATGGAAGCACTGGAGGAAATCTCTGAGTCTCTGCTCCCATCCACCCAGACACGCCTTCAATTAAAGGCCATGGGGACATGGAATGGACATGGAAGACCATGATATTTCCCACCATTACATCTATTCCTCTCATATTGTTGCAGCTCTGTTTCTGGTGACGGAAGCCATCAAATAAGCACACTTAACTCCACAATCTTGATTTTAACCAAGGGGGTGTCTCTAACCTAATAATCTTGCATTTTTAATGACCATAAAATTCAACTAAAAACCAATAGGCTGTAGGCTCTCCCCCTCCTATACCCCATTGTCTCAAAGAAAAGGATTCAGTCTTTTCCTATTTCGTACAAATCAAGAAAGCCTCTGAAACCACTTACACACAAACACCCCCTATGGCAATTGTTTCTCAAACATTAACAGCCTCCATATTAAAAGTCTTGTATGGCAAAATGGGTGAGAAGGGGGAGAATCCCAGCTTAGAAGGTGCGGCTGAAAAATTAACAAATGGCTTTGAAAGAGGCAGGGCAGATCTGCTGCGCTGACACGGCGCTAGTGAGCACACACATAATAAATTGGGGATTCCCCGTGTCAGGGCCGGCTCCGAGCGTGAATTGCAGAGTTCCAGGGAGGATCAATAACTGTCAGAAGGAGAAGAAAGTGAGCACTAAATTCGCTCGCCTTTCATCTTCAACAAATGGAACAGAAAATCTGATGGATGACAGAACCTTTCGTTTCTATAGCGTTCTTGTTGAACTAAAGACCAGTGACATTGAGATGATTTTCGACACGCGCTTCTGTAGATCCAGACGCAATTATAAAAATAAAAATAAAAGAATTTCGTTACAAAGCAGCCCCCAAACCAAAAGTAGCGATTCAGAAGGGCAAGGTAAAGAAAAAATATTAATGAAAGCCCGTGCCAGTGGTCAGCCCCTAGCATGCAAGAGTGCAGAGTTTTGGAAGCATGGAGTACATTAAACACAACACACCCCTTGCCTCCCCCATAATTAAGTTAGAGATGTGAGAGCAAAAGCAATAGAGGCTGTCTGTTTAGTTTCTCTGCTTGGCAGGGCACCACACACACATGCACACAATTTCTCCTCTCCTCCATTTGTGAAAGGAAAGGGGGGGGTGTTGGGGGGTAGTGGGGGGGGAATATAAAGCCCAAATGAGCAGATAAACAAAAAACCCAAAGCAAACACAAAAAAATTTCCCAGATTTCAAAGAAGGAACACGCTACTGCTCAAAGAAATGCCAAAATATCTTCTCCATCCCTTTATTCTACTGTAGACAGTCACTCAACCCATCAGGAAAATTATATTAAAAAAAAAAACAACAACAACAACAACAGCAGAATGGAGACAGGACCTTTTGTACAACCCAGCTGGCTTCTGTCCCTCAACTTTCATATCAGATATTTGTTTTGGCATGTGGGCAGTGGGGGAAGGGGAAACATCTCTGGACACCGCATGACATCCTCCACGGTGCTGTAACAGTCAGAGCACAGAGGTGCATGTCTGGCTGTCACCTGTGAATGCTGAACACACCATGTGATAATGCACAACGCCTTTGACCCGTGCAGCACCACACCAACAAGTCACAGGGCACGGTGGGTGGGAGGTCCCAGAAAATAACACATGATCCACCTTCAGCCAAAGAGGCAGCACTGCCCCAAGCTCCTGCTCAGGTGGGTCTCTTGGAGTTTGCCAGGTGGGCTGCTGGGGCCCCCCAGCACTGCAATGAGGTATTTGCAGAGGATGTGTCACCTAGGCTAGCCCAGAAGAGGCATATTTCCACCACTGAAATGGAAAATTAAAAGCCTGCAAAACAAATGCAGTGACTCAACCAGGCACAAGGGCTTGGTGTGAAGTTCAGGAATTGGCCTGTGCATGCTGATTCCCCCTTAAAGTGTGTGTGTGGGAAGGCCATTCCTGCTTCCTCAGTGGAATGAAGATACTAAATGATGAGCTCTGAGATGCCAGACTAGCTGATGGCAATAAAAAAAAATACAAAGAAAAAACAAGCCCCGACCCTCGTATTTTAATCCAAACAGACCATGCCACATGAAACCAAGCTTAGCTGGGGCTCTCTGGTATCAGTGACTGCCTACCACAGCCTCGTTGTCCCTGCAGGTCCCTGGCAGTGCCAGCCCTGCACCACGCCCTGTGGCTTCCCACTGATGCACAGGCATTCCCCATCCCGCCCCCAGCCACCCTCTGGCCCTGCTTTTTGGGAGACCACGGACACCACTCTGACAGCCTCCTCTGGAACCTCAACAGTGGCCTGGTATGTTCCTCCAGCCCAGTTCCATTCACTTCTTTCAGAAGGGCAAATTTGTACGTAGCCACAACCAGTTTAACTGCTGGGCATCCAGGGAAATAATTCAGATATTGCCCATTCAAATCCATCCTCAGAGAGTATTGGAAATCTGTCTGAAAATCTGCATCACCTAACAGAGAGAAAGAGTTGCCTGACACCCCCACTGAATAACCTGGTAATTTCATATCTCAATCCAATTGTGGTTTGAGAGATGAGGCCTAGTCTCCATATGAAATAGATAAATCAATCTAGAATACACAAATACAATTTTAAATGAGAGTATCTAGATCAAATACAGATGCAGAACCCAAAGCTTCAGATTAACAGCATCTTCCCAGTTTAGTTTAATCTACTTTGAAAGCAAATTACTCCATGCTAGGCGGAGGCACTCTTATTCTCCAACAAAAGCATCCTCACATGCCAAGCAGCTCCTTGAGAACAATCCCGTGGGTAGATGGGGCATTGTTTCTTACAGACAGGAGCCTCTTGCTGTGCCTTCTCTCCCTAAAAGCTGCAAAAGGTTGCTGGTACTGAAGAACTTCTTTACTTCACTACACAGATTAGTGCTCCTCAGGCCAGGTTGCACAGCTCTTCACAGCCTGCCCAGAACGATGAGATACAACCATTAACTGAACAGATTTTAGTCTGAACTTTTCTCCACCGAAGGCATTTTTTTTGCCTCTTGGAAGGACCTGTAAAATATCCTCGGAGTCCATGTTAAAATATAAACAGAAGCAATCAGCATTGTCTCCAAGGCAGGGTCTCTCTGCACATTTCGAAAGGCTTTGCATGAAGTTTCCATGCTTGACAAGGAGCATCTCATGAGGGCAACGCACTCCAGCTGATTGCACAATGACAGAAAGTGCCAGGAAAACTCCGAGTCTAATCTGAGATCTGACACTGACTTGTTGTGTGGGCTTGGGCAAACCACTTAACCTCTCTGCATCTCAGATTTTCTGCCCATAAATGAGAGTAATAATGCTGAGCTCCGTCTTCCCCCAGGGACTGATAGGGAGCCTTGGGTTTTCAGGGCACTTTGGAAATGTGAAGTGCTATATGAGTGCAAAGTACCATTATCTAGAACTTCCACCATCACCTCAACATGCGGGTGCAGCAGATGCTGGTGAGAAGTGGCCCGCAGGGAAGACTCCAGACAAACTGAACGTACATGTTTACCCTGATGTTTTGCTGCAACAATGTTCAAGCAGAAAAAGAGGGATTTAAATGCCCTTTCCTCCCTCCTCACAGAGGCAGGAGCGGTATCTAATACAGGAGGTACCCAGTGGAAAGGCAGCATGGGTGCAGAGCCGTGCAGGAGTCATTCATCCCCTCCACAGGTACAGCTCTCCTGTTGACAGCACAGAGAAGGGATTGGTCCCTGCTTCAATTGCCTTATCTCAAATCTGTGGCAGCCCTCAATCACACCTCTAAACACCCAACCAGAACAACAGGAGTGTTTCTCTGAGCCCTTCACTGAACCACCACCACACCTGTATCTCACCAGGCTGAGTCAATATTCACAGGAGAAACACGGCAACAAGAAGTTACCGCCAAACCCTTACACCACCCAGCACGTGCTCATTCCAGAAGGCAGGCAAACAACATCCAACTCTTACAAAGTGTGACTTAGCCCATTTCTTGCTTTACTAGTTTCCCAAACTCCACAAGCAGGATCCAGGTCCTGTGAGGTGAAAGGACATGAGAGCACATGATGCCCAAGCCCCATGGGCTCGTCCAGGCACATCTTAGAACAAGGATGGGAGACAGAGCAGAGCAGATGACCTGCTGATTACACCTCACCAAAACTTAATAACATAAGCAAAGGTTAAAGATGCTGTTCATCCTGGACAATTGAGCTGCCTTGAAGGGCTACAGACATCACACATAGCTAGAAAGAGCATTTTCTCCTCAGAGTCCCCCTCTCTCCCCACCTACCAGATCATCTGAACTAGAGAATTTACTATCTGCTCACTGGGATGTCTAGGAAAAGGTGGCCCTGAAAACTATTGTGGCAACTAAACAGACACATAGATGGGCTGTTCAGCTGTATAGCAGACATATTGTGAACATGTTCTGCAATGGCACTAAAAATAGCATTGTTTTACCTGGAACAGCAGTTATGTCTCTCTAGGAGATGGGGAGGAGCAGAGAAGCAGAGATATCTTGTAGGCTGTTATTATCAGTAATGAGTTTATTTTCAAATCAAAGTTGACTGTTATTCATGACTAGAAAGGGGTGGAAATTTCAAATAGTCCTAAGAAAATACTTCAAACTACTAATTTCCTTACTTCTGTGTTTATAACATACAAAACCAGGGCAACCCGAGCTAGATCAGCATTATGCTGTGCTCTGTGGCAAATAGGATAAATTCATTAAGTGACAAAGCTAACTGCTTTCTGTGACTACACCAGCAAATGAATTCAGTGGTAAGGGCACTTGCCAAGACAGTGAATTTATGCAAGTACTGGAGAATGTTCATGGAAAATAAACTTTTATTAATTAAAGAGTATCACTCACTGCTCAACCCAGGGGACGGAAATGTATCACATGTTCCCCATCCCTGCTCATAGGAGCCCCAACACCAGCCAGCTCAGGAACTGCTTGTGGATGATCTCCAAGACAAAACGCTGAGACTTGTGCATGAGTAACAAACAAAGTTCCACAAAAAATCACGATCTCCTCAGTGATCATTCACTAACAGGAAGAGCAATTCATTTTGCTGCACGAATGATTAATTATAAATTATTAAATCCAGCTCTACCCAAGATACTTACCCAGGGAAGCAACTGCTCCAACATGTCAGCAACTTTTGTTTTCTAAATCTCAGAAACCAATATCACTTCAAAACACATATGAAGCCAGATTTTCCACAGAAGTCCTAGCGTGTGTTTTTAGTGCCCACTATCTCCAACCCTGGCAAGACTCTAGGAGGGACAGCAACTTACTCTCCCTGCTCTGGCCTTTGGAGACTGCCTGTTACAGTGGGACATCGCCATTGCTTTCACCCTCTTCTCTCCCTCCCATCCACGTGAACCAAACATGGAAGCATCTGGAGAGCACAAGCTTGCTTCCCCCATCCTTATCACACAGGAGAGCGTATCTCCCAAGCAGGAATTTGGGGAGCAGCCTGCCCGTAAGCACAAGGGTTGCTGCGTTACTGCGTGCAGCAGTCATGGAGGAGGCAATTTCCTGCCCGGCAGGAAGGCAGCAGAGAGCCCTGGGCTGCTCCCAGCCTCCATCCTGCCCACCAGCAGCAGCCAGGGGCTGGGGAAGGATAAACATGAAAGCAGGAGAAAGTGTGAGGCTGCAAACATGCATCCAAACACAAAGCAGCCCGAGGATGCACGGATACAAAAATGGGATACATCATTATTCCATAAATTAAGTTAAAGCAAGCTAAGCACATATCAGACCTTTAATACCGGGCTGCTGCACACCAAGCAAGTTGGCTTCCAGCCTGCAAAATGTTTCAACTTCACTCAACTGAGACAAGACCCACGTTTTATTAAATGAGGTTTATCTTCCTGCAAATAAACCTCAACAGCTTGTGCACCCCGAAGAAGCAACTTCAGTTTGCATCTCATCCTCCTTCCCCCCGCCCACAACAAAACACACATCCAAAATCTGATGAGTAAAGAATTACCAGTTACAGCTTTCTGGACCTTGCCCATGTGGGGCTGGTATGCAACAGGTTTCAATGTTTGTTTTTATAATAAATAAAGCTAAAGTATGATTTGACACCTAAGCTCCTCGCCTCTCCTCTGCTTTCTTTGAAGATGGCTTTTTTATTTTGAGACTTAAGCAAAACAGCAAAGCAGTTAATAAAATAAAGGGCATTCCCTATCTCACATTTCAGCCTGTTCCAAATAATCAAGACAACCTTAAAATACCAGGCTTGCCTGTCAGCCATTTAATGAAGAAACACTAATTTTTAAAAATATGTAACACACACACATATTCCCTTATTCTTATATATCTACTGGTCTGCCCCATTATCTGATTTTTCCTGACATAAAGCAAAAGAATTAGAAGGCAAACCCCCCCCCAAAAACACATTTTTCCAAGCAAGGAGCAAGACCTAAACGAAATTAAAGAAGTGTAAAGCCCAACTTTAACAGCAGACAAGTATGCAGAGAACAGTGTGATCCTCCCTTATCACCCACTGACATGCTTAATTGTTTCCAAACAAAAATGCTCTTTTCTGCCACTTTGCTCTGTGGGCACCTCCAGCTCCTGCATGGCCAGTAAAGAGTTAAATCTCCCACTATCCCCTGCTGCCTGCGAAAAATCACTGAAACAATTGAGACATTGTCCAGTGAACAAGACTCCCAGGGACTGACATTTTTGTTTATGTCCCAGTTCTCAGCCTGTCAATTTTCACTCCCAACGTTAAAAGCCCGGCTTGCCCCAATACAGTCTGCCCTCGTCTGAAAAGGCTCCACTTCATTTATTTTATTAAAGCTATGGTGTGTTTATGATTCAGAGCTCTCCCCATCCAAGGGACCTGTTGGTCCCATCCCCCTGCCTTCCTCCCTGCCCTGCAATAGCGACTTCCTAACTCTGAGGAGGCTTTGCAATGCCTTTTGCAGAGCCATTGCCCAGGAAAATAACTGTGCTTAGGTTAAACACCGACGTCCGCATTTTCCTGGGGTATGAAATATGTGTTACTGAACTCCAGTCCCTTAAAATAGCCTTTCATTATTAACCGGGGTAGGGTAGAGGGGAAGGGAGTTGGATAGTAAGCCAGAGTGGCAGGAACTTTAAAAATAAAATAAAGTTAATTAAAAAAAACAAAAACAAAAACAAAACAAACAAACAGAAAAAACCTGAAAAAAACCCAAACGACACACACCCACTCTTGCTACCCAGAAGCAAACTAGAAAATACATGTAATGGAGTAAAACAAACATCTTGGAGCAAAGCAGTGTTTTCGCGGCTGCATTTCCTGCCTGCGTTTTCATAATGACCGGAGCGCCAGGCCCAAAATATATCCCTCTCCTTCACCCCTGCCATCCTCTCCCCCCATTCCCAGCACTTTTTTCTCTTCCTTCGTTACGCTCTCAATACTTTATCTCCATGAAAAGCACACACAGCGGTCACCAGCGTTTCCTGTTTGCCGAGTGTGCTTTAACTATATCACACCCTCGGCTGCTGCGCTGGAATGCACAGCATATGGCATTGTGAAAGGGTTTACTGTCGAATAATGGCAGCAATGCAGTCCTGCTGGTTTATATCAAACCCTGTCACTCTCTTCACGGAGGTCTCCCTCGTGCTCTCTGAGAGGCGAGGTAAAACACACACACACACACACAAAACTTCAACTCTCATGTAGGACCTCAGCAGAAGCAGAATCAAGACCTCCGAACTCAAGGCAAGGAAGATCGTGGCTTCTGAAATGGTAACTTGCAGCCACTCTGAGATTTGTTTCAAATCTTAGTCCCCATAATGGGACCTTCTACAGGTAAACAAATGGGCTGTTAAAGATTTTTGAGCTCCTTGCTGGGATTCCTGTGGGCACAGCCAGCATGGGCTGGAGGAGGGCTACATGCCTGAGCCCCTCTTCTCGGGCTGTCAGCCTGAGCAGCTCCCTGAGCTCTATCCCTAAGCGCAGCTTCACCTTCCCTGCTTTCAAAAATCAGCACTGATACATTTGGTTATGAAAACATCCACGTGAAAAGCAAACATACACCATCACCTTTCACTTTGGGTCAAAGTTTCAAAACTGCATTTTCATTTAATTGCTCACAGGTTTATTTTCGGGTTGGTTTTTTTTTGTTTGGGTTTTTGTTTTTTTTTTAAGCAACTTTGAAAGAAAAATACTTCCCAAATAAATAAATAAATAAATAGATAAAGTGCTGCTTCCAACAGCGGTCAGGTTTAGCTAAGATGCTCACAAAGGTTATACTTCAAAGTGCTTTTTGTGCAGATCTTGAAATGCCTTCCCATGCCCGGATGCATTCGGCCAGCAGACGCTGAAACGAGTAGCAATACTTTTAAAGCCCATTGAAATGCATCCATCCACCCTCTCTTCATAAAAGGAAGCCTTACTTAACAGGCATTTATTATTGCTGAACTAGGGTTGAAAGTTCAGTGTCCTTATAGACCAAAATTATCAAGATTTCTGAGTTTGCAGCCCACGTTTAAGTCCTAATGAGCTACTGTACCCACTCACTGCTATTAACTCTTTGATGTCAGGAACCCATGATGCTCTTTTAAATGTCTCACAGATGTCCAAGAGAAAAAGTGCAAAGCTCACCTGTGCTGAAGGACAGGTGAGCAACCGGGGTTTGTTTTTTTTTTTTTGCCTTTAGTCCCCTCCAGCAAAATATGCAAAGACAACTACAGCATTAAATATGCATGTCGAAGACAGGCTAGCCTACCAGTTTGGACTGTGAACCCAGACTCAGGGGAGCTGTACATCGCTTCCAGCTTTGCCGTGATCTGATATGCAGAACACGTCACCTTTCTGGGAAAGGGACGTGAGCATACGGTGCCCGTCACACCACACACGTACAGCAGCCCAGCGGTGCACTGCGCAGCCCCATCTCCCCTGGATCTGGGCAACCTGAGGCAGCAACAACAATCTGCTTTTCTGACACTTCCTACCCTACTAGATCTTCCTAAATACAGGTAACAATAAAATGGAAATGAAATTATCTTTAATTTGCACCAAGCGCTTTGACCCACTCATTACACTGTCACACCAGTGAAACTGTGTTCACAGGGAGAAGCCACTTTGATGTTTGAATGGCACTTGGGAAGGGAAGGCTACCTAATCTTCCAACCCCAGACTAAGGTCCCCAATCCAACCACCAGCGAACAGGAGCAGGGTGATGCTTTAATTCAAGAGTCACAAGCCCAGCTGGGCACCCAGGCGTGGAGCAGCTTGAGTTGGCCAGACGAGAACATGGCAGAAGCTCTTTGGCTGTTCTCCTCTCCCACCAGTGCTGGGGCTGCTCCCTCACACTTTCTCACGTTTACTCATCCCACAGATTCCTCAGCACAGTGATCTGAGGTGTCCAAGAGCTGCCTACACAGGAATGGAGCTTAACAGTCCATCTCCGGTGTGAGTGGACGCTCCCTGGACGTGCCCTGGCCATGACGAGTGGAACAAGTTACTGCAGGGTGAGCCTCACAGCACCTCTGCAACTGCTCAGCCACATGCTCGGCTCTGGACACCTTCAGTCCAAATGGCAGCTGCTGCCTCACATTTACCCCTCGGGCAGCAACTGTGGAGCAACCAGCATTGCCTCAGATTCACACCGGAGCTTATCCCAGAGTAACCCATCCCGGCCATCGGAGCCCTTTAATAAGGAGCAGGTTATTTCATGTCCAGTAAACTACTTCCCTCCAAAGAGCTGGACATGCCTGAAAAGCATCAAGATGAGGAGTCAACGTGGAGCAGTTACAGCTTTAGCAATTCAAAATCTTGCTTGCTTAATATTAATTAACCACGTAGACATGCCCAACATGCAGTGACAGAAGTTCTGCCGCCAGGGAAATCTTTACTGCAGACATTTGGGGTTTTCTAATGATATGGCTTCCATGCAGCTGCTTGGCGGAGAAGTGTTCACATTCATAAGTGCATAGTAAGAAAGTCTGGAGGCTTTCAGATCTCTTCACCTTGCTTTCCTCCATAAAACATCATTTCCTTATTACAGGGCAGTTGCACATCCACAACACTCAATACTGACATTGCAGAGCTCTGCAGGAACAGATTAGGGCAACTTTTTTTGTTTTCTTTCCTTTCCCAGACACTACCCTTCCAGCCAGGGAAGAAGACCACAGACAGATTTTGTCATTTCCTAGTAGGCAGAGGAGCATCAAGAGACCAAAACCCTTCTTCAACTTTTCTTCTACTACTCCTCCTACAGCCCTGGGACACATATGTCAGCACAAGGACAAGTTCCAGGGGAGAAGAGTTCAGGTCACACTATTCCTTCTCTCCTTCTTTCTCTTCTCAGTAGCTGGAGGACAGGCAGAGGCCACAACCATCTCTCAGGAAGGGACTTTATTTCATATAAATGCTCATTTCCAGCATCCCAACTCAGAAAAGCATCACTACACAAGACAATACTTTAAGCACATGCTTAAGTGTTGTCCTGAACACCGATGGACATCAGTGCATGTTTAATGATTTCTTGAATCAAGGCCTAAAAAGTAAAAAGGAAGGGGAAGCTAGTTTCCACAGTAATAGTAGTTGAGAAGTCTTTGAGTTGTGCCAACAGGAAAAATGCATGTTAGAGAACTGCTCGCCTCTCCTAGGAAACTGCACCTCTTTCTGCAGGCCTGCACTGCAGGGCCCAGGGTCACCATCAGGTCCTTAATCTGTACCAAGAAGGTAGAGGGATAAAGCAGGGAAAAAAACGCCAACAACAAAACCCTCAAACCAAACCCCAAAACTTGGTTACTTCTCACTCCCATTAGGGAGGTTAGTCAGAAAACACCCTTCCTCTTGTATACACACAAACATGTGGGATCAAACCATGCATGTCCGTGACCAGCTACCAGCCTATCCTTCATTTTGCACATATTCCTACAGATGGGAGCCTGGGTGCATGGCTACTGCCAGCCAAAGTAGAGGAAGGACTGACTGCTCCAGCTCCCCAAAACCTATTAATTCCAAGACATTGAGGTGTAAGGAACATCTGACACAAGGACCTAAGTAACACCAAAAGTAACTTTCGTCTAAGGTCTGACATTATGATTTTAGGTTTAGATTTCAAAAACTACTCTTTTTTGGGGGCTTTCCTGTGGGGCTACAGGCTTTTTTGCTTGCCTCTAAAATCCAGATGTGGAAGTCATCACTTTCTCAAAATCAACTTGGGAAACTTACTTAACATCTTTTCTGGCCACACTGGTGAAACACAGTGAGCAGTGCTTCCTCACCTCAGGAAAGTGCTCAGTGACTTTACTCACAGCATCTGTTAGGTATGAGTGAAGCTTCCAATTAAGTTCCCCTGGAAGCAGACCCCTGCCACCAGCCCACTGCATATCCAAACCCAAAATCTGTTTGACAACTATTTGTAGCTTCCTTTTGCGGAAATAGGCACAGAATTCTGCTTGGGGACAGATTAGGGCTGGGAGGCTGTTTTACAAAGGCATTGCTCCCTGTTATTTGTAACATCTCTAACTCCCCAAAGGCCTTCCAAAATGGGTCTGGCACTTGACAAACAGGTCTGCATAGGGAAGAGCAGAAAGCATCCTTCCTTCTCTTTATGCAGTGGCTTACAAGGCAGCTCCAGTTTCTTTGATAGGAGGGAGTAGAAATGTCTATGTAGTCCAGAAAGTAAAGTATCCCATGAATAATCTAATCCCAAACCACATGAACTAGTGAGAAAAGTAACAATCCTGGGTTTGAGCAACTTGGTCAAATAATGGTCCTGAGCCCAGCAACGCCAGTTTCCTTCCTTTCTTTTTAATGAAAAAATACGTGCTGTTTACTTTACTGCAGCACCTGGACACAGCACACAGACCTTGTTTAGACAGAAAATAAGCAGTTCCTATTCAAGTGGGCTCATCTGCATGGGAAAGTTTTTGTGCTCAAGTGTGAATTGAAAAACGCAGAACAACTATTTCGAATTATCTTTCCGTGTGGACACCGTTATTCAGCACTAAGAGTTCCTTTGTGAGATTTAGCTTAATCCGTTTCCAAAGCGGATTAAGCTAAACCACACAAAGGACCTCTTACTGCTGAATAAGAGTGGCCGCATGGAGAGATAATGAGGAATAGTTATTCTGAGACAGCTCCTTCGACTGCGTATTTGGGCTTTTCCACTCTGCATCAACAAGCCCAAAGCTGCACTGGGAAGGGAAGACTGTGGTTCTAGAAATTTGGGGAAAAGTAAGTGCCAGGGCTATATCATACCCATTAAATCTTCTGCTCTACACATGATGGCTGCTCCTGCTCCAGTCAGCACAGGCTCTGGCTGCAGAGGAGGCTGCATTATTCAGTACCTACTTCTCTAAGCTCCAGATTGAATCCAGCCGCAAACTTCAGCTGCAGACAGGGTGCGCGGGGAGGAGGACCTGCGGCGAGCAGCCCTGCCAAGTCTGCCACCCTCGGTACACATCAACTTTGATCTGACAGGCTCACCCATCTGGCTCTGCAGCATCACCCGGCGCTGCTGCCGCTCCTCGCCCGCTGCCAAGGCCGAGCTGCTGCTGCTTCAGCCCTCACACCCGCCCGGGGCTCTGGGGAAGGACCGTCTGCATCCTCTCCGTGCTGCCTGGCACAGCCACTCTTCTGCTGGAGAGCTGATAGCCTGCTGGTATTTAATTGTAGGCCGACACAAGTCCCTAGAAGTTCATTTAACATGCATGCTCCAGCATAACAAACTGCCATGTGACTGAATCCAAAATGCAGCTTGCGCTCCTGTGCTGAAATGCTCTCCCAAACCATCTTCCCAGGGTAGGTTTCTCAAAATGTTGCTCTTTTTGTATGATTTATTGTATCCCAGGCTAACTAGTCGAAAAGGGCAAGAATTTAAGTATCCTATTTGTGTCACATTCAGGACATAAGGGGTTATTTTATAAACAATAGATACAAGAGGGAATGCTGTAGTAGATGCACTTCCAATCACACTGAAGGTAACACAGCTATGTCTTTCTTAAGATGATCGGCTGAGCAAGGTGCTGTCCTGCTTCCTCTTCACCTAGAGAGCTTCAATACTGAGATATGTCAAAGATAGATATACTTTGGTGTGTCATAACAAACCAAAAAGCCAAATCTCAAGGCTCCAACTTATGTGCAAGACTGCACAGCCTCTTCAGGAAACCAAAACTGGTGTTGGTTCACTGCAATATCCACAGCTATAAACCTGCTGCTCCAGGAGGACCTACTGAGCCCAGTAATGTTATAGAAGCCCATCCCTGCCTGGGAATGCTGCAGCCATCCATCACAAGGTAAGCCACCCCAACTCTCAAAGCCAGAGCCTTTGCCAGCACCAAGGACCAGGTTCTCCCCAAGTCAAACCAGACGATTCACAAGAAATGGATGTTCAACAGATGAGGATTTGGCTGAGCTGAGCATATCTTAACATCCCTACTCTCTGCTGTCTTTCCTGGAGCAACACTTAGGGTTGCTAACTCCCACAATTTTACAGCCAGTCTAGCAATACTTGCTGTTTTTTAAGGCATGGCAGCCTTGAAGTCAAGTGTTTAGAGAAGAACCTCAGACTCCACTTACAGCACACAGCAAGCTCACAAACTGCTGTAGAGAAAACTTTGAGATTGAGCAGAGTATACCCTGCAGGCTCAGGAAACAGAACAAATAAAGAGAATACAAAATGTATTATTTAAGAAACAGAAAACAAACAAAAACAACACACAAACCCCCCCCACAAATCCTCATGATCTTTTGAGGCCTGACTCATGATCCTTGAACAATTAGGGTTGGCAGTACTATACATTTTACAGCATTTGTTCACAGCTGAAATATCCCAGCATCCAAATACTTCAGAGTTCTTGGAGCTACTCACAGATCGCCTGACTACAACCAAGCGTGACAATTCATCCCAGCTGCCAATCCAGCCCCAAGGTGTCTTCTGAAGGTGCTTTAGTGCTGACTGATGTTTGCAGAAGCATTAAATTCCTGCTCACTACACAGTAAGAAGTACAAGCCTGCACATTTCCCCAGTCTCAGTGTTACAGCAGAGGAGTTACCTCCAGTACTGAAACGAGGGCTGTAGAGGATGGACATTGTATTGCAGAGTAAACACAAGGGCATGAAGCAGTCCCCTAAAGTCTGAACTATTCTGCAAACATATCGAATTACCAAGTGAATTACTTTCAAGGAGCCCATATTTCTTCTGTTCTCTACACAAACCGAGCGCTGGGTTTCCATTCATATTTAATGGGTACTGAATATAATGGGTGTGTTTTACAGGAACCCATCCAAAACAATTTTATTGGGCTGCCATTAGGTGAATTCTATACTTAGCCCAAAACATTCTGGTTTGTACACAGAATTTCTTTTAAACACAACCCTCTCCAACAAAAAATCAAAAGGAATTAGTGGTAAAAGATTCAGCCACAAAATTCTCGGCAAGCTTAATTTGTTCTGTGGCTTAATTCCAAAAAGCTCCAAAAATTCAGGACAAGATGTTTGCACACTTTGGGGCATGTATTAATGAAACATTTTATTTACTTTGCAATTGCCAGAGCAATTAGCCAAATAAAGTATAGAATATTTTAAAAGGAGGGAGTCACTAAAGGAGCTTTCCAATTAAAGTCTGCCTGGGTATTCCTGCAGTGTGAGTCTCAGGGATCTGCATGTTGGGAGCCTGACCTACCAGCCATCAGGGACTGACTGATGAGCTTCACAGCCCTCTCCTCCTGCCCATGCATGTGCCAAATACCAGGCACTGACACCAATGATGCTCATCCAAGTCCTTCCTCCCACAACACCAGATCACCCTGCAGATCTCCAGGGACAGAAGAGGTGTCCTATCATGGGTGCAGGCAGCCTGGAATCCAAGAACACCTCAAGAGGTGACTGCAGAGGAAGAACAGTCTCCCTACAACAAAACACTAAAGACAAACAAAGCAAGAGCTTTAAAAGCCCTCTTGGAGCACTGTGAGTGGAAGTTACAGGATTATGGTTCCAGATGGCCCCACACATTCAGGACATACAGATGTCTGGATGCACCCCAATTCCAGCCTGTCTGAAGCGACACTGTAGGTGCCTTTAAAATCTGGCTATGATAAACCTAACTGTTGCTAGTAGGTATTTGTTTTTTCCTTTCAAAATGCAGAAGTAGAAATCATGTAAGGCAAAAAAATTAGGGAACAGGCAGGGCAGACTGTGCAGCTTCAACTCCAGTTGCTCTGGGAAAAAAACTCCTGATCTCTCCAAACCACACAGAGGTCCCAGTGGCCTACTGTTCACGCTCAACGAAGAGGCTGGGAACAGTCAGTACGTTTCAGATGGCTTTCCCTTCAGTTTTGCTTGTCATATTATGTTTTGAAAAAACATTTTTACTTTCTTTAAAAAAAAAAATAAGAGAAAAAAAAAATAGATACACTACTGCACAGTGATTCTTTGTTCTTGGTGATTCAGTCTACTATATGGCTGTGTTCCTTACATATTAGGCCAAAAGTACTGAAGTCCTCCCCCCCGAGGTTAACATTGACATTTACTTCAAAATGCAGGAATTTTTTAAACCTCTTACTGTTTTACAAGGAATATATCGTACCGAGCCATCATCATCTTGGGTTCTGAATGTTTTTGCTGGGTACAAAAGAAACTAAAAGCAAGCCTTTGCACAGCCTGCAGTAGGCAGGATCCCAGGACTGGTCCTTCACCCACACTCCTGCCCAAAACAGGGCATGGCTAAGACAGAATATTTACTTTGCAGAGAATAGGGAAGAACAGCACTGGTTTTCTCCTGAAGGTTGTAGGAATGCACACAGATAAAGTTTTTAAAGGAGCTTGCTTTTTGCAGCGAGCATATTTCAGAGAACCTCGCACAGATATACCTTGCTCATTTTCACTTGCCTGTCTAGGCTGCAACAGAAAATGTTCATGTGAGATTCCCATTCCTACATCACCCATCTCTCACCCTTATCACTGTGCTGGCAGCACACATGTGGATCAGATCAGGTGCACACTGACCATGAGATTTCAGGACAACTAGCACCCCATCCCCTGAGGGCAAGGCACCCAGCTGGAGTCTGCTTTACACCCAAAACTTCCTGCTAAGACTGGTTCACAAAATCTTAATACCTTAAATGAAATCGAAGGTCAGGAAAAAAATAGGGGAAATAACCATAAAAAACACTTTAAAAATATCCCAGCATCATAATAGTACTATCTGCAGGCTGAATTCAAAATTCTGACCTAGCAAGCTTAATAGTATACTATTAAAACAATTTTTCCCTCAGTTTTCTTTCACCTTTGGACACAGATAAGCAGCATGACTGTGCCAGAGCAAGATGCAAAAAGTCTTACCAGACGAGTGAAGCACCTAAACATAAATAAATGCACTGGTCTTAAATGGAGCCTCATGCTGTACCTTCCTCAAGACATACTGAACATAATTTCAGTTTAATATTCTGTTTCACATTATGGGCCTTGGAGACTCTCTCAAGCACCATGAAAAAGCAGTATTAACCCAGCCCTTGGCACTGGGGGCAGCAATCCAGCCAAATTATTCATGCTGGTCTTTTGCTTCAATTTTTGTAGTCTTAACTTAATGTTCTTAAACAAATCTGAAAGGAGGATGGCTGACGAATAGAACAGATTTTACTTAAGACATTACAGACGGCCATGTTATGCAGCCTTGAGTCATTAAGCTGAACTCCTAAGGGGAGTTTCATTGGAGCTGGGAGTAAAGGCTGACACAGAGCTTGTGGTTGTCACAACCAAGAGAAGAAAGGGTGTTAAAAAAGGGAAGAAAACAAAAAGGAAGGAAAAAAANGGGGGAAAACCCAAGCCCCTACACTCTCCTTTCCTCTCTTTGTAATCCAGCTATGAAGATTAGCCTCAAATCCTGATTTCAGAGATAGGAGAAAGATAAGAAGTGATTTGCAGGTGTTAGCATTTTCCTACAGATCTTCAGGGCAGCCCAACTGATTTGAAGATGAAAAACTGGCCATAGGTACACTTGACAGGTAGACTAGACACTGCAACCAGGGTAGAGAAGCAGTTTGTATCCCTACACATTACACTTGCACGGAAACATCAGGATGCCCATGAAATACCAATCGCTGTTCCACAAAAAGATTAACTGCGTTTTCACAAATGCACAAGCGGGTGTAGAGCCCTGTGCAAGAGCAGCCACGTCCCAGGTGCTGTGGGCAGGCACAGCAGCAGCAACGAGGACACCAGAGATGCCTGACACATCCCAGGCCAACTGGCATCTGCAGCCACTTCATCTCCCCCAAATGCCATTACCTGCTCTAACTTCATTTACCAAAAAATAAGACCATTTTCACTCCACTAAATAATGCGGCCTGAGGTCGGTGCCAGGATAAAGGGTGTAAAAAGCTGTCCCTTATTTATGTATTTTAACAGAACAAGGCAAAACAGTTTGCTGCTAGAAATAAACATTAAACCTTGCAGAACCTTCCCCCCTCCCAAAAACCCACAGCTCTCCCCCTCACTCCCCCTCCGCCTCCTCTCCCTCCAACATTGTAAGTAGCACAAAAGATCACATTACAAATGCCAGCTGTGGCTCTTTCGGAAGGTGGCCTCCATCTCAGAGGTAGTATATGTTCCTCATGGCCTAAGTGGTTGCTATGGTAAATATGCTTTTTATTGAATAGCAGAGTGAAACAGCTTTTAAAGAGACCCACAAGAACCCCATAAATGGTCAAAACACAAAGCAGATCAACCTCAGCCTCCCTGGAAGCAGGTTTAGCTTCATTTTCCAAAATGATTGTGATTTTTGAACCCTTTTTGTGTATTTTGTTGACCACTCATCTCCACCTCGCCCACACCTGGGTGGAAGGGCTGGAGAGAGCCAAGGGAGCCGAGACCCATATCAACCCCCTGAGCACCAGAAGCTGCTTTGGGTTTTAAAGACAAGTGTCTGCTGTCCTGCAGGGCAGGAGGCTTAGGGACAGTGGATGCTCAGCACTGGGAAGCTGAGGTGATCCCAACCAAACTCAGCCTGCCCTCCCCAGCTGCAACCACCCAGGAGAAGCCTCTTGCTCCCTCTCCATCTCTTCCTATGAGCCTGACACCACACCACCAGACCAGAGCCCTGGGAACATTCTCACCCCCTGTGTCAGTCCTCTAGCACAGCAGTAAAAAGGAAAGAATTAAAATAGGAAAGTTTCTCTAGTTCATTTCTTATTAAGAGTGAGATGATGGCAGGTTTTGATGACTGCATATTTCTGAATAACCAGCCACACATCTTTTCTCTGATCTCTTCCCCCAGTGACAGCCCAAGCAGACAGGAAGGAAAAGTAAAGTCATTCTGAAAAAGTGAAGCAGCCAGCACTAGATAGCAACTGGGCAGATACCAGTCCTGTTCCAATTGCTCTCTGATGGATTGAGGGTTGGTGTAGAAGCTGTGTGTTCTAAAACATAGGAAATCTTTTTTTCTTTTTAAATAAAGAACTATGATACTCACAGCAAGGGGCTAACAATTCTCAATATAAAGAGACAACAATGGAAAAAGAAGCTCCTCAAAATGCTTAATATGATTTGAGACTTTTAGCAAAACCAATGTGTGCCTTGGATGATCTACCAGCTATGTCAGCACTAGACTGCAGAGCAAAAAACAAAGAATGATCAGAGTTTCTATTCCTGGTATTTACCTTATCATCCAATGGTCATAAAAAAGTTAAAAAAAAAAAATCACACTAAACTTGATGATGAATTACTTAATAAGAAATATTCTAACCCACTAAATGCCATCTTCTCCAGAGGTAAATTTCCAAGAGGGATAGTCAGAGCTAAGATATTCCTTAACAATAGGTGGCACTGACACTGGCTATGGGTGAGGATGGACCATTGCATATCACCTCTCTTGCAAATCACCACATAAACAAACCATTTCCTTCTAGATATCTATGGATGCTATTTTAGAAAGTAAAATAATCCCCCAAACCACTCTCATGTACATTTGTACTGAACACTGCAAATTCAACATTGTTTTCACAATAGAAGCACAAGAAAAATTAAGCAAGAATTGAAAATTTAAGGTAGAAGTTAATAAATAATATTATTTTTTAAAATACTACTTATTTTAAAGAGAGTTTTATATTTTGCAGGTAGAAGTAAACATTTGATAACACTGCTTATACTAAATGAGAAGTCATCACAACACAAAGGGACATGTGCTTTGTTGAACTTGGCTCTTTTGAGCCTTCACCCAGGCAAAATGCTCTCACGAACTCTCATCCAAGATTTTACAATAAGGAAAGATTTCTTTAAGTAAAGGACATAGAATAGGCTTCCTTTTGATTTTTCCACTGCTTTCCAGACAGTCTCTTCACTTCAACATTGTCAGATGTGTAAACCAGCCTGATTGGACTCCACTGCCACTACATAATTCTGCAATGTGTAAATTTAGAGCCTTTTTGGCTCCCTGGTCTCCTGCAAGGCACATGGACGATAATTTCATAAACAGCCCAGTGACAAAAAAAATATTCCCTCCTTTTACCATAGGCTTGTTAGGGATTTGTTTGTTTTGAAGTATTTCTCCTTTGGTCTGTGTAAAAGAAAACTGATGACAACCAATGCCATTAATGTCAAATGCCTTTTTTTTTTTAAACAAAGGAAGAACATCTTTCTGTGTTTACTTACAACAATGTGTGCTGGAGATGGAGACCTAGCATCCTTGAGGGCTTGTCTACTCTGAAGGCTCCCTGCCTGAACATCAAGCAGTGGCCATTTCATCTGCAGATACTGGATGGAGGAAACAAAAATGGGAAAAGGAAAATGAGTTCAGAAAAGAAAGGCAAAAAAAATAACAAATCTTAGGTAACATGGATAAAAAAGTATAAATTAAAACTTATGCAAGGAACTGAAACAAAAATTAAGACAACTTTACATGTTTGTGGAGACAAAATCTGTGCAGGACTAACAATTTCATATCACTCCGTTACAGTTCAGGAATAAGAGAATAAAACAGATTGCAAAAACAGTATTACATTAATTTTACTGATAGTAGCAAATCTAGAAGCAGAATAAAACCCACAAAGAAACAAAACAGCATAACCATGGAGACGATGGGACAAGGGAAAAGGTGGGTGTCAGTGCCAGGAGAGGGAAAACACATCATGAGTTAAGAATATGATCTCATTACTGAACGGGTCATCTGTCAGTCTTCTTTCAACAAATGCACCAAGTAAACTGCTCCAACTCCCCAGTGCTGTAGGAGCCCTAGCACTACCCAAAAAGACCCAGCACTGCTGGGTCTTAACACCTATTTTCTCTACCTTTCACCATTTCTGAAAGACACCATGGATTTTCTTCTTGCTTGTCTTCTGTCAGGCAACCCTGGCTTGGGGACAGCCACAACTTCTCTGTGGCACTGCCACCAGCAGACAGGCTGGACACACACGGGTGCAGCATGTGGGGCATTGATTCAAAAGCAAGAAAAGCTTCAGCTCGCTGCACCAGAAGTGCTTGACTCTGGTCTCAACAAGAGCAGGCCCACAGAGAAATCACTTATCCCAAACAAACTTCTGCGCCGTATACCTAAATATAATTTCAGCCCAAGCTTTTCTCTCTGCACGGTGCTGTGCTGTCCCAATTAATACAGGTTAATATAGGATTTCTAAAAGCCCTGTATCGTGCTGGAAGAAATGTGTACGGCCACATACCTTCAGCCCCCTCCCAGAACTAAGAAAAGCAGCTGCCCACATAGATCAGGCCACTGCAGAAGCTCCTATTTAGCACGAGACTCTGGTTGACCTGACAAATCTATTCCTAGAAAATACCCACTAGAGAAATAGTTATGTTTACCCATTCCTTTTTTTTTTTTTTTTTAAGTAAGAGTAATCTTGAAGAACCACCATGCATGAACAGCCCCCACCACTCCAGGCGAACAACGGAAGCTATATCTGAATCTCCACAAAGGAAGGAAGGAGATCTGGTTCCATGCTTTCAGCACATCAATATCACATTTGCTCACGTATGCAAAACATTTGCACACATGCAAGGCCTGTTTGCTGCAAGACTCTGGGCACTGAGGTGCCCAAAAAGCAGAAGCCAGCAGGAGGATGTGTTACCAATTCCCATCACTTGGAGGGCCTGAGTTTTCCAAGCTACTGGAATGCAAATAAACAAACCCATACTCTGGATTTGTGCCCCATATGAGTTCCTCAAGTTCCAAGAAGTCTTGTTTTTATTCATGCTCACATTTGGGATTTGTGCAATGCGGACCAGAATGTTTCAGCACTTCTTTAAAAAAAGAAATAAAACCCAAACAAACCAGAACTAGACTACCCATAAGCGACATTTCTAATTCTTACAACTCGATTGTAAGCCTCCAGATATTTGATCACTTGCACCAAATCCCTGCTCTTCAATATATGTGACCACAACATAAATTTTAAAGTTGAGATGATGTTAAAGCAACTTTCTACCCCTTTGTGGTTTCAAAAAAGTGTGTAAAAATGCAACCCGAGTGTGCAGAATTTGGACCCAAAGCCTAAGCCAACTGAGACTCTTTTAACTTGAGGGGAAATCTGATACATTTCAGATTTACAGATGGCACTATTAAACAAGTCAACTGCTACATTTTCAAAAGTCCACCAGTTTTCTTAGACAGCAATGGAAACACTACCATGTAGAGGGGCACACGAATTCACAGAAAGGGTCCTGATGGGTTACAGCTACTACTGGCTTCCTCAGGTTTTCCAGACAACCAGGGAAGTATTTTTCCCTTCTTCCAAGGAAAACGTCCTCACAGGACCCTCTGCTTCAAGGTCCACAACTGTTTTGGAGAGTGAGAAGCTACTGCTTCCACGGCTGAAGCCCCTACAAGAACATGACAGCTCCCACAGTGGCTTTTCAGGGAACAGCCACCAAGCCATTACCCACAAAAATAAACCCATCACCTTCATTTTTCCATGACCGTTCCCCAGCCACAAGAAACCCTGGAATATCCCTACAACCCTGAAAACCTGTGAGGCGCTCAGGTCAGCAGCTGTCCTAAAACACAGACCATGAAACACATGGGCTTCTCTGAGACTGCCCCAAGGGCAGACAGAGGCACTGACAAGCAGCAGGGGTGAGCTCACAGCAGACCCCATCCAGCCAGTAATTATTGCAGGGATTACAAAGCCTTCAGGACTGTCAGTTCTGCTGGTTTTTACTAGCAATAAATTCCATTAGAAGAAACAGAGCAAGGAGGCATGGTTGCTCCCACTCCACCTCTATCCCACAGCAGCCCGTGCTTTCAGCACATACTTTCAGCTCCTACACCAGGCTGACCTAAGGGCAAGATGAACGTTTCAGAAGATCTTACTGTTACACTTTGTTTTTCTCCTATTAAAACCCTTAGTCTGGACTCTCAGTAAAGCCCTTCTCTCACCCACCCCTGGCAAAGAGGATCCAAGAAGTCTTACAGTGCAAAGGCTAAAGCACAAACAGCTTCTCTTGGACAGGCACATGAAGCCAAGCCAGAGCAGTCCAAACCCAGAGGGCTCAGTTTTGCACACAAGCACAAACATGGACAGCTTCCATTTCTACCAGTGGATAATACACCAGTGGGAGACAAAATAAAATCAAATAACCGGACCCAAGGGAAAGCAGCAATGCACAAGGGTTGATAAAGCAACTTCCACAAGCTCTACCAAGTGGCCATGATCCAGAGCAGCCTCCCAGCCCTGTCAAGGGCAAGATGTTCTGTCTGTCAGATAAGCAGAGGCGGCCAGAGCCCACAGCCAATGCCCATGTCAAGCTAGTGAACCCACAGCTTCGACAGCAGGATGTTTGCAAAAGCAAAAAAAGTCCAGTTTGTTGGCTTCAAAATGCCAGCCCTGTTGATAAAGTATGAAATATTAGCATTGTTTAAGGTGACGAGCCTGACTCAAGGCCTCCTCATCCAAGAATTGTCATGCCTGTAACACAATATTGATGTGGCGGCTTATAATTCTTACTTTACATAAAAGCTTCATTGTGTGCCAAATTCAATCTCCACAGGCTACCTGAGCCACAGATTTTTACAAGTCTACATTTCAGCGCTGCGAGCCTACAATACACATAATTTTCAATTATGTTAGGGCAGAACAGGATCACTGCCTATATAACATTACTGGTTGGAGGAAATGAGACTCAGCCCTACTGCCGAGAGAGCTAACTGGATCCAGATGGCGGCCGGGCCCGGGCAGCGACGAGCAGCAGCCACCCCCTCCACAACTCTCTCTTTCACGCTGGAGGGACAACGCCAAGCCCTTGCTGGGGCCGGGAGCTGCGACAGGAGGATGCTTGGGCACGGGGTGGGGGAGTTGCATCACCGCGAGGAAGAGGAGGGAGAGCTGCGGTGGCCCTCGTGGGTTTACTGCTGCTGCCCCGTGCGATGATATTCTCATTGAAAAAGGAGAAAAATGAAGTCCTGCTACGGCAGAGAGGTAAATCCTTTCCTTCCTCAGGCAACTAAATAGCAGGAAATCCTCTTCTCTTGGCCCTAAATGCAGATTTGAGCCAGACAGTTCCTCTGATTTGCAAGGAGTCCACAAAAATCCAAGGCTGACTTTCCCAGCCTTCTGACACTGCTTTTACACTTCTGCACCGGGCAGCTGGGAGGGGGGAGAAGGGTAAGAGGGAGGGAAGTTCCCACCATCCTGCTCCTGCAAATGCTGGACACCAGTCGCTCCTCTCCTGCTTCTTGTGTCTCAGTGTGGAAATCAGGACTTGCCTGTACAAACACTGAACTTTTCAACAAATTAACTCTAACAAATCTGTGCAAATTATTTCAGAACAAAACTGCTGAAATGGGCTCTGCTGGCCTGCTTTTAACATTTTTTTAAAATAATGTCATCATGGTGCAAGTACTTTATTCCCTGTTTAACAATATGATCTGATGGGGATCATTAGCATGTGTGTGTTTAAAAAAAATAAAAAAAAGTTTTATGGCAAGTCTCAGAGAGCTTAAGCAAAAATAATTGTTAAGCTCCAGGCCTCCACACAAGAATTAAAACAAGTATGGGGCGAGCGTACTTGAGAGAAACCACAGCTTTTAAAAAGGCTGTTAAATTGTCAGCACAAGGGAAAAGGCGAATGATTTGAATGGCCCAGATTTTTTTCTGCAGAAGGGAACAAAAAAACCCCAAGGACCTTCCTACAGATCCACATCTCCCATCGACAACCAGAGGCTCCCGCAAAGCACAGACTGGCCGGGAGCAGCTCCGCATGGCCACCCCCCAAAGCAGCCACCTTCCTGAGCACTGGCTGGGCAGACAAACATCTTTCCCAAGTTTTCACAGCAGAGTTGGCCAAAGGCAGCTAAACTTCACACCCAGCACTAGAGGAGTTGGCTGGAAACTCTTACTCAGGGCCGGCAGCTGCCCCACAGGCCGGGGCTGGGCTCAAAGCACAGCGGCCACGAAGGAAAGGATGGCACTGAGCTCACAGGTGTTTCCTGCACCGGTGTCCAGCCTGGACCTGTCCCCTTGTCACACTATTGTTTTCACTGCTAGATTGCTCTACAAGTGATGCTCTACAACATACAAAAACATAAACGCAGTAAGAAAAAAAAAAAAAAAAAAAAGGCCGTATTTTTAAAGAGAAGGAAAGCTGCACAATGCTTTCCAGCTCAGGTTTCCTGCCAGCTGCAGCTTATTAGCTCCCAGGAACTGAAACAAGAAGGAGCAGGGCTCCTGGAGTCAGCTTGATGCCACTGGTCTCCACTACCTCCCCTAACCTCCAGACCACATCTCCAAAGACTGCACCTTCTCCCTGGATCTCATATAGAAGTATTCCTGATCCTAGCTTTGCTGTTAGTCTCTCCCTTGGCCAGCAGAATCACGTGGAAGTACACATCTGGATGTCAACTTGAAGGTCAGGAGTTTCTCCAATATTTAGTGAGAAGCTCTTCTGGGAGGGAGCATCTAGACAAATTTTAACCAGAGATAATCCAGTAGCAACACAGGAGATCACAATGCTGAGGGGAGAGCTGATATTTACAAGGAAGTTGACAGGAACAAAGATTAACAACACCATAATTGCTCTCTACAGACAAAAAAAAATGGTTGCAAGAGGATACTCATCTTGGTACCTACAAAGAAAGGTCTGTCACCTACTAGCGTTCCCACTTACATTAGAAGCAAAGCCTCTAAAGATTTAAATGTAGACCTCCCTGCTTTTGCTCCATTGCTTAATTTACCTCAACCCCTTATTTCTGGTCTTCAGTTATCACCTTGTTTGTAGAGGTGTGCCGTGTGAGAGCAAAATCTGAAGGATTTATTCTAAATAACTGAAGGAGGCTGTTGAAGAAACTTTTAAAAGGCCTCCTATTCCTTGCAGATCTGCAATGTCTGGAATTTTTTGTATGAGAAGTAATAGACACCACCCACGATGCTGAGCCCTTCCACAGAATCTGTAATGCACCACCACGAGGCACAGGGGAGCTGCTCAAAACAAAAGCAGCAAGGTTGATTTCAGTGAGACCTATCCTTTCCACACAAAGGATTTCCCCAGAGCATTCAAGAAATTAAAGCATAAAATTGTAAAATATGGACATATTTATCATATATCTCCACTATTTTTTTTACTGACGTCATCCTTTAAACTATTGCAACGTCACAAAAATAAATCATCAAGTAAAATACATAAATAGGGGAAAAGTGGCACAAAACCCAGGAAACTGGTGTTAGGTACCTGCACTTTCACATGCACATAAAGCATTTAAGTCCTCTTCAAAACTTAAAATGTCCTTTGATTTTCCCATTACTGAGAGTTTGAGTGACCTTGTCTCCCTCCTATTACTCCTCAGTAATACACAGGAGTCCCTGACACAGGGACCTTGAGTTGCCCATTTCAGTATTTTGCCTGTGCCTTTGTCATACTGCTGAGGTGCTGCTAGGGCAGAAAAATGAGACAGCTGAGTCCTCCACTGGCTGAAAGTTAGAGGATTAAACAGCCCAAGAGCTCTCAAAGGAAGGATGCCTGAAAGCAGAAACCCTTGGATCTGGAACTGTCTCACTGAAAGCACAGAGCAAACTAAGGTGATGGGCAAAGAGGATGCTCTTTTTGGAGTGGGATAAGGCACAAAGCAACATCTTGAGCCCCACAGGCACCTCGTTAAATGGAGTTCTCCTGACTGGAGAAGTGGGAACATCCCAGAAACAGCAGATCCTGTGCTTCCTTCTGACCAAATCTCCAGGCTCTTCTCCTGCACCCCAGAGGAGATGCAATACAACAGCTCCATCCCATTGCTACTGCCAGGCATCATCCCCACTTGCACACAGCCATAAGGGTGCAGAGGAGGCTGCCGTGGGAGACAGTTAAAGAGAATAACCAGAAGCTTCCTCAAAAATTATTGCCTATGAAAGTTCAAGCAAATACAGATAATTATTTGCTCATTCTGACACGGATGAAAGGCACTCTTGCCATCAGTTCTACTGAAATACTGAAGGTAATAAAACAGGTTTTTTGTTTTTACTTAAAGCAAGGCTGGTAGGCTACAGTTGAGTTCTGGGATACTGACATCGAGCATGAAGAAGCAAAATAAGGCTAATCAGCTACTGCAGGAATTTAAAATAGTTTTTTTAGCTTTACAAGAGGAAGAGTGTTCATGTGACATAGAAGTACAGCATTACTTTCTACAGTTCACATGGTATCTCTGCAAAGTAACTGCAGGCTATATTTCTCAATCCTGGGTGGAGCTCGGGAAAGCACCATTACTTTTTTCACATTTAATTTGTAAGACCCCACAATCCTTGCTGCACAAACCAGTAGGTTGGCTGAGGACTATTCAGATGTCTACAAAGTGCTGTTCCAAAAGACAAGCCTAAATAAAAGCATAATCTCAATCAAGGAACAGGAATAAGCATTTTATTTAGTTTAAGCCAGAAAACAACCTAACTTAATTTTTAAGCTACTTTCTGCAGATTTTCTCTGAAACCTGTTCTGTTGCACTTTTAGCACACAGTTTCCATTAGATAAAGAATGGAACAGTCATAGAATCTCAAGAAAGTCTTTCTGTAGGTACATCTTGCGGAGACTCAAAGTTTAACCAGTCTCTGAGATTCGCCAGACAATTTGATGTACAGACTCACAATTTCTCATCCTGGCAATCTCCCAGAGAGTAAGAGAACAATTGGTAACTAGTGTTTGCATGAAGTCCAAGAATGCATTTTATGGTCTATAAAATATAATTCCTTTCCTCCCCTTTAAATCAAGACAGTAAAGATATCTGACAGCATGTTAGAGACAGAGATCATGGCACTGAACTTCCCCCATTCTAACAGAAGAGCTGCTCCAGGGGAACCTTGCCTCCCTTAAAACTTTCCTACTCTGGCAAGAGCATAGGTCTATTTGTAAAGGAGGGGCTGGCTATAACTTTAAGCTTTGAAACTACTTTTTTAAAAAAATTTTAAAGGAAAAGCAAGAAGAAAAACCCTACAACATAACAGTGCTCAGTGGTCATGCAGCTTGGTTCTGCTTTAATGTTGCAGAACATGTCTGCCCCTGCCCTGCTCCCCTCTCACCACACATGCATCTGTAGCACAGGACAGCACAGCTGTATAAGGAACAAAGGGGCCCTCCAAACCTGCCCCCACCTTTCCCTTCACTTCCACCACTTGGAGTTTGGAATGGGAGCTACATGTTTCCTAATACTGGGAAGCATCAACCAAGCTCCTTCAGTACCCTGCTAGTGAAGCCCATCAGGAAATTAATCTTGACATGACCATGATGCTGAACTGGTACCATTTTCCACTGCATGTATTTCTGTGAATGTAAAAAAAAAAAAAACACAGACATAAAGAGGCCTATCTTTGTACAACTCTATCCTGCATCAAGCAGAGAATCATAGAATGGTCTATGGAAGGGACCTTGAAGATCATCCAGAGTCAGAGTTCCAACTTTCCTTCCATGAGCAGGGACACTGAGACCAGGTTGCTCAGAGCCCAATCCAGCCTGACCTTGGATGGGGCATCCACAATTTCTCTATGCCAGTCCCTCACCACCCTCACAGGAAAGAATTTCTTCCTATTCCCTAATCTAGACCTGCCCCCTTTCAGCCAATAAAAGGTTGATTTATAAAGTGCTTGGCACCTCCAGCTATCAAAAGCCAGCAGAGGCATGACAAAGGCAAGACAGTAAAAGGATGCTCTGAAAGGCAAGTCCCTCTCCAAAGGGGCCTCCCAGGCTATCTTGGCTGGGAGGGGTTTCTTCACCCTTTGATCCAAATTCTCATTCCAGATCTTGTGAAGTACCTGTGAATGAGTGGCACAGGTGGGTGAGATCGCTGAGTAAAGGTGCTACAGGAGAATTTAGCAGTTTGCTCATTATTGTAACATGGCCTGAGAGGGTTTTACTGAAAGAGTCATATTTTCTTCCACTGTTGGGTAAGTGAAACTCATGACTCTAACCACTACCACAAAAATTCCTGTCGATGTAGCAATTCTGGGTGAACTGCCGGGAGCCACTCTCTAGTAAACCCAGCAAATTTCATACCAAATTTCCTGTCGCCTCCCTTGTGGTTTCCATGTGTGATTGGGCCTTCAATGCAACAAGGGGTAACTGCAGAATAGATGGCTCCAAGTGTTTCAGGCCCTCATGAAAACGAAGAACTTGCAAAATTCTCTTTCCCTAGGGGTGGTAAATTTTGTCTCGTTTTTTTTTTTTTTTAAGTTAACACAAAAATGTAACTTTAAGGCAACCTCAGGAAAAAAGTCCTGGAGATAAGACGGGAACCAGCAAAATTCTAACCTCCGATGAGAAACTGGGAAGGTTGCTGTTGAGGTTATTTTGTTTTTCCAAAATCCCTGCCTTGAAAAAAAACTTTCCACTGCATCATATCCTGGTCCACATTCCTTGCCATAATCTTTTAGCTCAGATGTGTGGAGACGTCTTTGAAAGATGTAGAAGAGGTTGCAAGTCCCCCCAGCTAATTGTGCTGGCTGAGAAACAAAACTTGTGGGCTGGGGTAGGATTTGTGTCAGCCTGACCTTCTGCGAGACCAGCTACTCCTCTGAATAAAACCCTCTTGCTGCCTCTGCCAGAATCCTCCTGCCACTCAAGTATCATCTTGCTGTAACAAATTACTCCTAACCCAGGATTATGGCTCTTTCCAAATCCCTCCTAGAGAGCTGGGAAAGAAACGTTCCCTTCGCAGGATTCGGAACCCCTATCAATAATTCCCCTTTTTGCTTCCCTGATGGCACTAGGTCCCGGGGACAGCAAGACTGCTGCATCCATTTTCCTTCCAAATAAAAGCTGGACGTCTCAATTGTCCATCAGAGGAGGAAAAGATGAAGAAGGTTTGCCTTCAGATATCCATGGAAAAGACACCCCATCTGGCCAGAGGGAAAGATGACTCCTGGCTAAGTAGGAAGAATTATATTTAGGTGGAGGGCTAAGTGAATCATTTGGGATGAAAGCAAAATAAAACAAATGAAGTATTCACTAAATCTGTGCTGTCACCTCTTGTTCCTGGGCAGCCATCCCATGTATTTATTTTCTGGTTTCCTCCAGCACCACCAAAACAATGCAATATGCATTCAGGTATTTAAAAGAAGTATCTTTAAAAATATTCTTAGTTGAATCATCAGCCACACAAACTCTCCCTCAAGAACACATAAAATGTTGTTTTTTCTTAAAGGAGATACAAACAAAAAAGATATTTAAACAAATACAGCCCAGAATTGACACCATTATGCATTATTTCTCCCCAATTTAAAGGGCACCCCCTATGAAAATAACCCAAATTCCTGCAAAATCCAAATAAACTGTGGCATGTCTTTAGAAAGGCATGCTGACTTTTCAAGTAACTTTTGGTTATATATTAAATATAAGCAACTTTTGTTGAACTGGCACAGTTTGCAGTCTTAAGACACACAAAATATGCTGCTAGAAGTTTTGAAGAAATGTGGGCTTTTTGTTTATTCAGAGAGAAAAATTATCTTCAGTCAAAAAAACTACACTGCCATATCCACTCCCTGAGCTGAAAAGAGTAGAGAATCAAATAGCACAGTGGACTAATACAAAATAGCCCTTTCAGTTTTAACAAATTCGGCGGGGGAAAAAAAAAAGAAAGCACTCTTTTTGAACAGCAAATTGAAATCATACAGTCATCCATGTATCTATAAGAAAAAAAAAAAAATTCTGCTGCATCGGGAAAAATGCGACATGCATGAGCCTGCATTCTTCCTCTCCAAGTGTGGGTGGAAGAGAAGCGGGGGGGGGAAGAGAAAAAAAGAAAAAAATTGGAATTTTAAAAAATTTCGTGTAGAAACAGTGGCACCAAGCAGCTCTGCAATAGCTCATGTCCCGGAGGGGCTCTGCCCTGCTCGCCAGATCCCCGTGGCTGTGGAAGAGGTTTGCTTTGGAGAGGTGAGGGCAGCGAGCAGCCAGCCCGCAGACACCACACGCCCGCGCTCCCACATCTGCATCTGTCACACTTTCATGCCACAGCCCCGAAGCTGAAACAAAGGAGTCATCAGAGCGGCCCTGAGCGTATAAATCTGTATTTAGCTGAAAATGTTGCTCTTGTTGCTAAATATAGAGGAGGCGTTTTGAACTGGCTGGCCCGCAAGGCAACTTTTGTATTTATTTATTTAAAGGACCACGGTTTGGAAACACCGAGTGTTTTTTTAAGCTGGTTCGCGTATATATGTTTGCTCTCTCTCAATATTAATATGCAAAAAAAAAAAAAAATTAAAATAACTTAGCAGGTAGTAGAAAAACAACTTCCATGTAAAGGAATCAGAGAGCTGAGCAGAAAGACGTATTTGACATTGCAGTGGGAGCAAAAATCTCCTCCAAGGATGGTAAATCGGGTTCATACAGAACTAAACACAGCATAGCTTCAACTGTGCACCCTGACACAACCAGCAAACGCTCTGCTCCCTGTGGGAGCTCTCCCCAGGACCATCGCATTCCTGCTCAGCCACGGGAAGGGAGGGATGCAGGCGGCAGGGCTGCCCGGGAGACGGGAGGAGAGGAGCAGCTCCCCGGGCGAGGGAAAGCCTGCAAAACCCCACAGCCACGGCCAAAGAGGGAGGCACAGCCACTCACCCTCCCAAAGCCACCACACCGATGCCCATTTTCGACTAAATCCTGGCAGCTGGGCACCAGCTTGCCCTGTGCCTTTGCAGGAGGGTGAGAGCCAGGGGTGCAGCAAGCCCGTGCCAGAGGAATGGGCAGGATTCCCCAGGAAGGGCTCTGGGATGGCAGCCCAGCCCCAAACCACGCAGGGGTCACTGCGGCAGAGCACTCGCCTAAGGGATGCTCTATGGGATGCCCTCTGGAAGCCAAGGGCACAACCCTGGAGCTGGGGCAGCAGCTCTGACACCAAGAGGATGGGGAGATCCCCACAGAACCTCAGGACAAGGATGGGGGAACACACCAATCCCTCATGGCTCCAGGAGGAGAACCACAGCCAAACCGGTGGCACCTGAGGCTTCACGTGCTGGTGCCAAGTGTCCCAGACCCACAAGTGCCAAATTAATATTTTAGGTTTTAGCCTTACCTGCAACTGATAAAAAAAAAAAGAAAAAACAGTAGCTATTCGAGGTTTGTTACAGCTGTACAACTGTCTTAAGAAAAAAGGGAAAAAAAACACCAGCTTTTTCTTAGCAGGGCGGGGGGTGGAAGGGGCTGCATCGACAGCTCCAGTAGCCAGAGGCACTTTGCAAGGAGGAAAGTAGAACTCACGATGTGGGCAGGCCTCAGGTTTCTGAGCCTCAGGGCACATCCAAGAGACACAGCCTATTTACTGAACAGCCAGGAAAGCAAAGGCCCCAGTCTTACAGCATTTTATAATCTTATTGTGGACACTTATGTTTTATAAGTATTTGAGGTTGAGGAGAGCAGGGTGGGGAGGGACACAAGAAGCCACGTTAGCTGTCTGGTGGGGTTCTGAGAGGCGGGCTGATTTTTTAAAGATGAGGTAGGATGACTCCATATGTGGGTAATTATAAATGAAGCGACTAAGGATCAATGAGCTCCCTTTCATAGCAATCGCTTATTTATTTATTTTAAAAATCACGACACAGCACTTCTGTTCCATTTCCAAGTCAAATTTATCCTAGGTGGAATCAGAGGAAGAAAAACCAGGTTCCTAAACAGATTTTTTTGAGAGCATTAATAGACTTGAGAGCATGTGCGCAGGACAGTAAGTTGAAGTCAGCGTTTCTGCATGCTGCACAGCCAACCCCATAACCTCAGGAGGGAACTTTCATCTCCACAGACCTGCACACAAAAGGTCATTACAGTGCACCCTGCTCCCACTAAGGAGCTTACCTCTCACATGTAACATCAGGCTTATTAAGCAACGTGCGATGATACAATAGCCGCTAATCTACCGAAAATTATTATTCCTTTCCTCCTGCCCCCAAGCAACACGAGGATTTGCAACACGCTGGTCTGTAGGATGTTACCTGAAGGACAGAGGGAATTGGAACTGCCCTGCCCTCCCCATTCCCTGCGTGATCCCTCCTAGTGATTTCCAGTGAGGCTGTCAGGGGTAGCCCAAGTATTGTAGAAAAATTCCTCTGACTGTGTATGGGTTTAATCAGAATTAAAAGTTGCATTTATAAAGAAAAAGGGAAAAAGAAAAAAAAAAGGAAGGAGAAAGAATTATTTCTTTCTATCTCCAGCAAGCAGGAGAACAGCAAAAGAAAAATGCAGGAGCTCAATACAATCATCTACCACCTCTTTCCATTGGTCCAGGAAAAGATTGGCAGTTCCTGGAAGACCTGCTTCAGGCTGTCATTCTGTGGAGCTGGATGTTTTGCCATTGCTTCTGAATGATAATTGGCTCAAAAATTAACTCGCCTCAGTGTCCCTGTAGAAAGAGCCCTGTGGTCTCATCCAGTGGGTCATTACCCACCAGAGCATTCCACTTTTCCTCAAGAGGGCACGAATGGCCTGAACTCCCACACACTTCAGAGCAGTTAATTCACTCAACAGGGCAAAGTATTCAGGTCAGGATTTTTCCAAGAAGCCATAAGGACCTGGGTGCCTGATTGGCTTTGCTCCTTTGTGAATCCCATCCCTTGCACTGGTGAGTGATTTAAGACCCACACTGAAGCTCTCTTCAAGGGGTCAAAAGTTTGCAAATAATATGTGACTAATACTTTTTCATTCTAGAAGTAAATTTAGAGAACTTTGGGTCATATCAGAAAGTGCTTTAATTCTGAAAGTCATTTTAAACCTCCTCTCTCAGTTTATTAAGGTCATTAACTCTTCTCATCTGAGTCCCTTATTTTGTTCCAGGATGAAGAAGAATACTCCTCTCTCTGGTGACTGATGATACCCGTGGTGCATCTCTCTCATATAAATGTGTTTGAAAAAAACAGTCCTTTGGTTTTACTTTACTATGGAGTTAACACTCACATCAATCATTCCACATATGTACACACCAAAATACACAGCAGACAAACACATACCCTATCAGTCCTGCATAATGATGCTTAAAACTTGTAAATATAATACATCAGGCCAATTCATCCACAAGTGTCAAGAACCTCGGGGAAGTTACTGGAGTTTTCAGTCTTTTGTCCCTTAAAAAGTCTGATTACAATATGATCACCACCAAGGCCAAATTAGCAATTACTTGTGACTAGCTTGTGCTGTACCTCATACCCCAAGCCATGCAAAATCATACAAAATTCCCCACCTTATTGCAGTGCAAAAAGGAAAAAAAAAAATCAAAGCAAATTCCCCAGACACACAGAGAATAGAGAAGATGGCAATGGAAAAATGGATGGCTCAGTCATTCGCTCACACATTCACCACATCAGGAGCATTACAAACAGAAGTGGGAAGGGAATTTAAAAAAATCTGGGGAAGTCCATACTATCTACCGTATGCTTGGGCAGTGAATGGTTAGAAATTTAACTTTTTTTTTTTAATTAAAATAAGGGGGAAGGTAATTGTTTGCCAACAGACTTTAGCTAAATTATTTTGAAAATGGAGAAAATCCAGAAATGACAAAGCAAGACAGGGCTGCAGGGGTGTGGAAGAGGCCACTGCCAGCGCTGGTACCAAGTAACAGCTCCCCAGCCAGCCAGCCCACTGCTTTCCCCATGCAGGAGGAATTAAAAAAGAAAAAAAAAAAAAACCTAACAAAATAAAATGCCGAGCCTGCCCTTCAGTAGGGCCTAGATTAATTGTGAATGCAAATGAAGCCCTTCTGCAGCACTAGGGTCCATTTCCAGGGAAATGTGTGCAACCGCCTCTGTTTACTCCGGCTCCAGCAATGCAGCACAACCTTCAGTCAAGCTATTAACTTGAACGTTGAACTTCACAGCACTGGCTGTCTTTCTCAGCCATTCTTTTGATGTTACCTCCAAAGCAAAAGATCAAAGACTTTGAGTGTGGTGAGGGGAAGTCCCAGGCTCTTAGCCTACCAGCCTGTGATATATGTTAAAATCCTGGCCAAAAGAGAGAGCGAAGGGAAAAAGAAAGGAAAAGCTAGCGAAGAAAGCGTTCTGGCAGAGCGGTGACACAAGGAAGCGGCGCAGCAAAACCCACATGCCACGTCTACCCGGGTTCATGACCCCAGAAAGGGGGCTTGCTTCTCTGCCCCCATGCTTCCTGGCAGCGCTGGGTTGCTCCCCAAAATCCGCAGCCCCCATCACCCCCCTGCCACGAATCCGCGCCTCGCGCGCTGCCCAAGACTCGTGCCAGCAGCACATTCCCAGGCAGAGAACCATCCCTGGCTGGTACGTGGTGCCAGCCCACGAGCTCAGCAGGACGGGGAGAGGCAGCTCAGCATCGGGGCTCTGCGAGACATTGAATTTCCATGTCCGCCACAGGCTCCCAGGCCATCCTGAATGAGTCACACAAAAATAAACCCTTCGCCTCGGCCTTCCTGCTTGTAAAACGCAGATAATATTGCCCTGCCAGGATAACAGCCTATTCTTCCTTGTGGGGCCCCGGCAGGCAGCAGTGCTAAAGGCCGTGCTGCTATCTGCAGGGTCCAAGTCCACACACCCCCTCACGTGTCACCACACCCCAGGTGGCAGGAGGGAGCCCACGGCCACAGGGACAGGCAGGGACTGCATTTCCACCACGGCTCACCACCGTCACCCTGGAGCAGATCTGGATGCCTTCGGGAAGGCTGGTCCTGCAGGAAAACATCTAGAAAGTAACCATTTTCCCCATCTCTCAGCCTGTTTTTGTTTACTGGGGGCTTGGGGGTTTTCTTACAGGGTTTTTGTATTATTTTTTATTTTAGCCACATGCTTAGAATGGGACAGGAAGGGGGCTATCTTTCTTTTTTCCATATATATATATATATTTTTTTTTTTTTTTAAGATTCTATCCAATTATTTTCCCCTTCCTGAGCCTTTTTTTGGGTTTATTTATATTCCCATAATACACAACAGCATTCCAGATTTAGATGGTGACACTTGGTTGACACGGTCAAAAGTGGATCCAGCGCAGCCTGTCTGCCAAACCAAGCCCTTCATCCATCAGCCCAAGTCCTTTTACTGCAGGGTCATGAAGGAATCACGGACTGTTTGTCATTCCTTTCTACCAATGTCCCTCCTAACTCTAGAAACCAAAACCCTCTTATGCTTGTCAGCTCCTCCTCTTCCCCACCCCCATGAATTCAGCTCTTGGCATTCACCAGCATAAAAAGCCATGGGATTCAAAACAGAAATTCTTCAAAACAGAATTCATGGCATTAAGCAGTAAGTAGGATATTCTGATTTTATTGTACTTTACTTACTCCTACTTAGCTCTAATCCTCACTCCCTAGACAGAGGCTCGCTCTCGCTGTCAGCGAAGTCGATAGGAATTTGGCTATTGACTTCAATAGAAGTGGGATCAGTTCCTCACATCTGTTGCACAAGACAAGCAATATGCAGAGCAAAAAAGAAAAATAGGTGGGGAGAGAAAAATAAAATAGAAATAAAAGAGAGAAAAACCTCCACACTGAATTGTGAAATGATAAATGAACACGAATCAGGACTGCACATCACAGTTGCAGGGGACCTCCAAATCTGCAAACCAACATCATCAATTCCTAGACCAATTCCTCCTTTCATAAAAAGGCAACCCAAACAACTTACAGGGGAAAAAAAAACCCCAAAACACACACACAAAAAAATTACTCTCCAGTCACAGTTTCTAATGCAAAAAGACCAGCTGGCCTGAACAAGATAGCTTTTTCATGCTGAGAAATCCCTCAGCTCCCTTCCCAGCCCTCTGCTCCCCAGAGGTTTGGAGCACATGGAGAGAGGAGCAGGCAGGCAAAGGCAAGGAGACGGCAAGATCCCAGCCTGCAGAAGATAGAGCCGACGGAGCAGTGCGAGAAGTCAAGTACTGGTTGCTGCTCCACAGCATGAGCAGGATCCAAAATAAACAAGACCTAGATCTGGAACGTGATCCTGCCCTGCGTCACAGCCCCGCGATAATGCACCAGGAGTCAGGATTTCTTGGCATCAACCATGCTCTCAGCAATAAACAAGCCAGTTCTCCAGACCTACAAGGGACGCAGAGGGAGTCGGGGAAGGAAGTGAAGGGAGAAGGGGGAAAAGAGAAAGATAAATGAAAAATAATTATCTGTGTATGAGAAAAAAAATGTGTAAAATGAGTATGCAAAGAAGGAACTCCCAAAACTGGGGATGGGAAGAAAGAAAAGGAGATAGAGAAACTAATTTTATACACCTCCTACCTGCAGAGATGCTGTTCAAGAATTCGGCAGCTTGGCCGAATAATTTCCTTTTGTGATAAATTAAGGGTAGCAAGGGTAGCTTACAATAGGACAGCCACAAGATTCAAACTCTGCACCTAAATCTCCTTAATATCATCAAGAATTTCAAAGTCCTCTTCAAAAACATACAAAAAATAAGTAAATATATAGCAATCTACCTGGTTCTCCAAAATTCCTGAAGTCTGTTTTCTCGCTAAGCTCCATGGCAATCAGAACAGCTACTCTCCCTCTCTATTTATACTCCATTACAAGTTGTGGTTCTTACTACGCGCAGCGCATTCACCATGCCAGAAAAATCACTTCGCTTGGAAAAAGCCAGAAAGAGAATGATGGAACTGGGAAGAAAAAGAAGGCAGGGACAGTATTTCGCTAAAAAAAGTAAGGCTGGCATTTGCTCTCAGACAGGAGCTAACGTAGTGCCTGTAAGTCTCCGATCCACCCAAGTACTTAAGCACCTGCTTAACTTTTAAGCTGGAGCAGCCCTGAAGGTTGCAGTGCATTTCAAGGTGCTCCGAGGCACGGTGGATCAGTGTGAGTGGTGCTGGCCGAGCTGCTAACATTTACTGACTGCAAGTATGGCAGAAGAGGCTTAAAGCTGCACAGCAAGTGGCTTTCAAAACCATCAGACCTGCAAAGAAAAATCAATACAATTTGCTTCTAACCACCCAGCGTTCAAGTCAGGTTTTTTATTGCTGACCCACCTTGTTGCTCTCCCATCCCACCTGATCCAAAATGCCCAGGGATGCTCATGTACTGGCACCAAGGGAAAACCTAGGTCAGGGCACAGGGATGTGATGGGAACCAGAGGAGAGTGTCACACACTGCTCAATCTAGCACGCTGTAAAAAGTCACCCCCTGCAACACAGAAATTCTCACAGAATTAAATCCCTTATAATCCCATTTAGCAGAAACAAGGTAGAGCAGTATGTTGGTGCTTAAGACATTTTAGTCTTTAAGAAAGTACATTTTGTTTAAAATAAAAAAAAAAAAAAGTAAAAAAGAGCCCAGCCTTCTCTTGGAAAAAAAACTTGAATGGAAGACATTTTAAACCAGAGTTTTAAACTCCCCTGTGAAGGTACTTTTTGTTTGCTGAGGTTTTTTAAGGAAGTTACAATGAAGACAATAAACCATTGAATATTTTCACTCTTTCCAAATGTGATTATTTTTATAGTGGTCCATATACGTGCTACCTAGCTCATATGCACAAATAAATGTACTGAGCTAATATTAAAACAACAACCGACTGCAGTGAGACTTAAAAGCATTTTCTACAAGACTATACAAATACAAGCAAAATAAAACACACGCAGCTTCCTAAATTAAGAGCTGCTAATTGTGTTTACAACTTCTTTCCCACTGGGAAATGCTATCTGTGGTCCAGCAGAACACCCTCCTCTCTCCCCCAGAGCAAATGACCTACCAACTAAGTACCAGCTTTATACTCAAGTTGGTCAAGTAGGTTTTTGCTTAACCCACAGGCATTTTTCACATTTCAAAGTTTCTATTAACTCCCTACTGATGTACCCTAAAAGAAGTTTTTAAGGGCTTGGAAGCACATAAATAAAATAGACTTTGCTGGACCAGCACAGACGAATTGAAAGTCTTTCACCTGCAGTGGTGGTGATAAAAATTTTAGATGTAGCTGCACACATGGCCCCTCCATAGACTTCAGATAGCCGTGATTTCCAGCCATTCAGCAATCTGCTGGCCACTGAGCTGCCTTAGTTATGAGACAAGCATCAGGACAGGACCTGGGGTTTGGGTTGGGTGTTTTGGGACTTGGTTTTCTTCTTTTTTTTTTTTTTTTTTTGGCTGTAGCAAAGCCCTCTTTAGCTGCAAGGCTGAAAGAAGCTGCTAGCCTGTACAGTGATGATAAGAAACCTGGAAGAGGAGAGGGAGATGGCAAGGAAGAAAATCTGGGAGGAGGGAGGGTGACTTGATGTGAAACCCTGAAGCAGAAAAATAAAGGTTTGCTTCAAAGCTAATGCTGTGTACTAACCCTTCTGCCCCTGTTTGCTCTGTATGGCTCACGCCTGGCTACAGACAGACTGTGCCTGCAAGGTAGGAACTCTGAAGGAGTGACCAGAGACTCTGCTGCTTTACTGACCAAGTTCGAGCCACTAAAAAATGGATGAATGCAAAACTGACCCGTCCTCTGTGGTGTTGTATCAGCAAACACAGCCAGAACCAGTTATTGTCCCTTTGTAGCTCTCTTCTACTAACTTTGCACAAAAAAAGATGATAAAACCAGACAAAAAAGTAAACACACTTGTATTATTATTTTTTCCTTCTTGTATCCCAAAGTGTTTTCCACATGTAAATGGAACTCCCACTGCAATGAAGTGCCTAAATGCAGATTCTGTTTAAAGACTTACTACAGAGGATCAGGTCACGGCTCTCATGAAATATCCAGCAATTAACTCTTTCTATGAAGTTCATTTGGCAAAAGAACCTTCAATCCTGCTTTCTCCTAATACAGCTTTCTGCTCCAGCCCCCACAGCACATGTTAAGCTGAGAGCATTTTAGGTACTGTCTGGGCTACAGAGCCATGATAAATTAAGCACTGCACAGTTGCATGAATTAAATTAATTTATGGATCCATTTAAAGTATGCTAATGTTAATATAAGGGAACTCCTACAGATAATTCCAAATTTTCCAATCCTTTACACTTTCCACCTATGTGAAAGGATTAAAACCCAGAGTCCCCAGACCATTCATTCAGCAGAGCATCTTCGCTGCAGCCTCACCGAGCCCTGCACCATTGCTCTCCACTCAGCTGTGGGTCCCAGTGGGTCAGCTCTGTACTGTTCCCCATCAATAACACTACACAAACCTGTACCTTGTTGGTACCAGTCTGTTTCATTCAGCCTTTTCTCAGGCTGGCTCTTTTGATGCATTTAAAGTAATTTTCACCACCCTCCAGAGCCCCACGACCCTGGGCAATCACAAACTCACACTGAGCAGCCCCACAGAGGGTGAAACACTGGGCAGTGCTCACCATTGCCACCAGTGCCAAGAGCAGTGTGGAACAGGGGCAGAAAGGCTACCAAAGGCACTGTGTATCTTCCTCATTCAGGAAAAAACATTTTCCCTCAAGAAGGAGATGTCAATATGCTGAGAAACATACAGATTTCATAAAGGGAAAAGGAAGGGATGCTGATCTCAAAAATCAAACAGATATTCTCCGTATCCCTCATTAGAGACAGGAGGCCATTTCTACTTCAGTTCTGCTCAGGGGGGATTTCTCATACGTTTCACATGCAAACATCCCAGTGAAAGCAGGACTTAGGAAAAGACAAGAAAAAACGCACTATATCCTCGGCAGCTTAAGATCAACTTTGCTAGCATTCACTAAATATTCTCAGGAATCCTGCCCTGTAGCCTCTCATGCAGAGGCAAACCCTTCTCTACCATTTCCCAGACAAATATCAGAGCCCCAGAGAAATGCAGCACAGACCTTTTATTTCTGTTCCCCACGATATGCAGCAGGTCTGAACAGCAGAAATGCTGTTTGTCATTGCAACCTCTGCATATATTTACATAAGACAAACTAAATATCTTAAGATTATTATCAGGGCATAAATCAATTGGCAGCAGACACTTTGGAAGTCAACAAAAATGTTAGTTATTCTGGAGCAAAAAACAGAAAAAGGAAAAGTTTTCTTTGTGGTGTGACTCTGCCTCATCAGCTTTATTCATTTTTCCCAAATCACATGGTTGCCCACAGCTGAACTACTTTCATTTCAATTTTGTTTTGATTCTCTGATTTTAATTCCTCCTTTCCAATAATGGTCAAAATTACTGGCAGAAGCAATGGCACTGATAAAATTATCTCCACAAAAAAAATCTCACCTGATTAACTCCGATGAGTGCATTTTCACAGGGATCTCACATTTATTTAACACTGCTCAGGCAGATGGTGAGTGCCAAGGTGATTTACAGATAGTGCTAATAGATGCAAATATACCTGGCCAGGAACCATCAGGCACAGAGCATCCGGATACAGATACAGCACATAAACACACAGGCTAAAGCCACTTGTCTTGGAAACACTTTCCTTAGTGGTCTGATGGCTGCTACTGGCTCTCTGCTCTCACAACTATAACCCTGCCAAAGAAGTGTAGAGATGTCCTATAAACGACATCAAACCAAAGAAAGACCAGGATAAAGACTACTGTAAGGAAAGTCTCCCTCACATGCTTGATTCTACCCCAGTATGTAGAAAACAAAACCCACAAACTTCATCCAAATATAAAGGTCTGTGGACGATGCTGGTGAATTTGGTAAAACAACTCTGTTGTTACCCCCTCAAACAAATCCTACCATGTGCATGGAGGGAGGAGAAGTGGGGTACCTGATGATTGTGCTTGTGCACTTGCAGCTATTAACACAGAATGTGTGAGCAGATGGGATTTTGGAAATGCAGAGTATTTAACTGGTGAGCAAATGCTTCCTCTTAACCAAGGCATGGATTTAACTCAACTGCCAGTGTCACCTGGGCTGCTGGAAGCTGGTGAAGCTTGAGTTCTTCACTCACATGGGGAAAGCAGCCAGACCTGTCCAGGATGAGCAGCCAACCTGCCAAAACTCTTCCTCCTCACCCTCTCAGTATTTCCTTATTCAAAGGACAGTTGTAGGAACTTTTCATTGCTAGCCCTCCTCTTTTAATCTCATGATAAAAAAACAGGCATGGGAGACTTGAAAGATTTTTTTAACTTTAAAAAAAACCCTTATATAGTACTTTGATTTAATTTTTTAATACACTTCCCACATGATCTCCATCTCCAGTCATTCTTCGATACCGTCTTGCACCCATCCAGAAACACGCTCTCTAAGCCAAGATCTATTTAAAGCCCATTCCCATGAGGAAAGTAAGCTCAGCCCCATTCTGCATAGGGGCAGGACAGAGGAGAGGGAGTTTGAGCGGTTTGCTCCAAAAATGAAAACGGGAAGTTTGTGGCAGAGCTGGAAATAGATCCCACACCACAGCTCTCCATCACGTGCACGGCCCCATGCCACCCCCAGCCTACCTCCTGTGGCGGGTGATGTTCTGCACCCCTGCAAAGGCCACCCTGGTGCCACATGGGGCTTCAGGCAGGAGCAGGAGCTGTGACAGTGGGCAGATCTGGGACCCACTGGGGCAGGCAGCAAGCCAGCAGCAAGGCTGGCCCCCAGCAGCCGCGGCACCAGGGATGACAAACTAGCAGGGTCTCAGCTCCCCGTCCCGCAGCCACCCGGGCACAGTAGGCTGCTCCCACCCTAGCGTGACTTCCCCACTACTTGCTATTCTGGGATATTGTCCTGCTTTTGAGGCTGGGAGAAAAATAGCCTCAAGTACAGCAGTCCCATTCAGCACCGCTTCCCCTCTCGGCGCTCAGGTCACAAACGTAACAGGTCAGGTCACACAAAATGCTAATATTAGCGGATAACAGGGACATTTTTAAACTTCTAAATTAAACTAAATTTGCTAGGACAGGCAGGTCATTCACCAAGTTATCCCTTGGTTTACTCCTTTTTTTAGCTATTGAAACGGCCCACAGCAGCACAGTCCCAGCGTGAAGCCCAGCCAGCACAAAGAAGTGGGATGTTGGCAGGCTGAAGCCAGGAGCACAACACCTTTTCGTGCACCATCTCCCTCTCCATCCCAACCAACATCTTCTCACTGTCTCACTGCCTTCCTTCCCAGCCTATTGGGATGGAGAGATGGCACCTTGGATAAAGCTGCCTCCCATGGACATGGAGGGCTGGCCATGCCCAGCACCACATGCAGCTTCCAGGGCACAACTCTCCCATATCTGCACCCCTGGGGCCAAAGTGACCCGTGCTGGCACAGCAGGGCCCTTATTCAGAGAAGGGTCACTCTCCAAAAATGTTTTTTTGGATAGCTACTCCTGGATGACTGTGAAAACAAAAGGGAAGTAGCCAACTGTATGCTGCCCATACACACTGATAATAATGGGTGTAAGAAAAATGCAAGCAGAAGCCCCCAAGTCTTTGTTAGCAGAGACTTTGTGGTGAAAGGCCAGGCCGTTCTCCCACACATGGCATTTATTTTTCTGTGGGTTGCTTCATTCAACAGCAAAACCTAAGCTAGTCACAGCCCTCCCTCCCCACTCCTCTGATACTATCCTATGCTTTTAGTGACTTGGTGCTTGGTGTGACTTGTGGGAAGAGGGAATTAAACCATTAGGAGAAGGCCAAGGCATAACAGAATGCTCCTAAAAAGCATTTCAAGGGACAGAAATAAAACTTCTCTAATTTAGGTCCCCTAAAATTAGGTGCATGGGATTTCCTACACCCTGACCTTTGGTTTTAGTTTCAATTACAACTTAACTTCCCCAGAAGAGCTCAAGGATGACACAGCTTTTTTTTTTAAAAAAAGAGATCAATCATCTTCATATAAAATACTAACAGAGGTCACAGGGAGGAAAGGACTGAACTTGAATTAGGCACTGCCAGTTTTTCTTCTTCCAAGACTTTGGAGCAGTTATGAAAAATACACTTTAAATGAGAAACAGACTCATTGCTGGGAAGTCAAAGAGAAGGTGGATAGTGTGGGGAGTAGGTTATTTCAAACCTCAAGGGGAAATCCTCAGCAGAAAGCCAGGAGCCAAGAGCCGTGGCTTCCTAGCAATGGATTTCTGGCTGAGCTGTGGTCCCCAGAGCCAGCTCCCAGCAGAGCCAGGGACAGGGGCTGTGGGGGGACAGTGGGACCACAACAAGCCTTCATGAGGGTCCCAGCAGTGCAAGCCCCAGGTATTTTGGCAGCCGTTCCCCCACCTCCAAGCCCTGTTTCAGGAGTACACACGCATCAGGAGAGCTGGGGGACGGCGGCAGCCACTGCCGTCCTTGACAGCAGCGCAGCAGAAAGAAGAGTCTCACCCTTTTTTTCTCCCTTCTCCTTAAGAGCTTGCTGCCTCACAAAGCCCTTAGTCACACTTGATTTTTCCAGTTCCTTTTGCACAAAATGCGGCATAATAACAAAATAAAACGGGGACCCGGAGAACAATGAGTTCAACAGATTAATGGACAGGCGCAGCCATCTTCAGCTTTTATAGCCATCAGCCCTGAAGAGCACTCCCTTCCCACAGCCTTTGAAATGAGCCTCAGCAGTCCTTGGACCTTTCAGGCAGCTGACAAACACGCACCTTCGTTTCTCAACTAAATCCCGAAGATTCATCTTCTGCCCGCGTGCGTGTCAATCTTATCATCATTATTAAAGTTTTATTGGCACAACAATGCAAACTCTGAGCACAATGCATTAACCTTGTAAAAATAACTGAAAGAAGCCAGGTAATGGAAAGAGCAGGGGAAAGCTTTTTCATCTCTCTCCCTGAAGACAGAGAGGGGGAGAATCACGCAGCGCTCTCAGCAGTGCTGAGTCATCAAGAAAAGGATTTCCAATCTCTCCCCTCATCCCTCGAAAACCACCCACAACTTCTTGAAGACACCTTGAAAGTCCTCCAACCCAACTTGTCAACTGAAATTCCTTTCCCTAAAAGACAACACAATTCTGTTCTAGTACGGCATATTCAAGAGGAAGGGGGGAAAAAAAAAATATGCCAATGTCCAGGAAAGTAGGAAAGGTTACACTCAGCAGACAAGGACTCCTATTTTCACCATAGCAACAAGCCTATTTAGAATATGGCCTACCTGCATCAAAGAGCAGCCACAAGAAGCTAAATGTAAGTCTAGTGGTAGATTCAAGCACTGAGATGAAGAAGCAGCTCACATAAGCATGTCAATGAAACACTTCCAATTACCATTACATGCACAATTATCAGCGTTTGCTCTGAACCTCCTTTCTTGATGTGTTTTTGTTTGTTTGTTTGTTTTAATCCAGGTAAGAGAAGCAGGGATGGGGGGTGGCATTACGGAAGGTCCAGGTGCAGGGGAGGATCAAAAGGAAGCAATCCCAGTGACAGGTTTTAAAAGGGGAAACTTCACTGGGAGGCTTTATAGGAGGAGGTTGCTAGCTAGGACAGAAACAGGAAGCTACTCACTGATTGTTAGTTTGCTTCTGAACAGGGTGAAAAGTATGTATCAATCACCACTGTTTTAGTCATCAATTCACCAACAAAGAGCAGATACAGTCTTCGCACCTCCCACACCTGATAAACGTCCCCATACTTGAGAGAGAAAACTAACCAGACTCTGGAAATTATGATCAGAATTCCCAAAAGTAACACTCATGTGGGACAATACACCTCCATCCATCTCCAAAAGGAGTACAGAACATTACAGAGACAACCATAACTCATACAGGACTCACATTTATCACAAAGTGTATTACATTTACTGATACAACAAGCAGCACCCTGACTGATATCTCAGTATAATTATTTTTATTTTAAAAAATTATGCTAAGACACTCTAAGAATCCTATATTCAGCCTCCAAGCACCTGTCTGCTGCTGCTTCTTAAAGTCCCTACATGTAAGAGCAGCTGCCAAAAGAGCATCTGGCTTTTAAAAGAAGTGGAGGGAAGATCTTATAACCACTCTCTATCTGCAAGAGGAGTGGAAGTCATTTCACTTGTTCAGGTAGGAGACTGAGAATTGCTTGATGACTGGGAAGTGGACTAGAACAAAAAGACAGATGGTACATAAAAGGAACTTAAGCCATTTATTTCTGATATTTAAAATATACATGGAAGCTTTTCTTAAGTAAGAACCCAAACAGGTCATAGCAGAGATTTGTCACTCAGACCAGGAAAAGGCAAGGCCATCTCTGACACTCCCATTGCAGGTGGGAGTGCCCAAGAAACCTGCCACCAGCATTTCAGGAAATTCAAAAGACCAACTTGTTATCCGCTGAAAATACTGTTATATATTTCTAATTCGTAATTAGATTAAAAATAATACACATAAGGGGAGCTGAATTTGCAAGTGTATTCAAAAACCTACCAACTTGAATTTGACTTTTTTTTTTTAATAAACCTGAAGAAGAGGAAAGGTAAAAACGAACAAGTAATGGCCTACTCAAGCACAAAAAAAAGTTCAATAAATCTTTGCTTGAAAAAGAATGCACCAAATATTAAACAGACACTTCACTGTGCAAACCTCTCTGCAGCAGAAAACATTTGCAAGCCACCCTTTTTCCAAAATTTTCCAAAGCATTGCTTCGTTAACACCTCGCTTCCACGAGCCTCCCACGGCAGTCGGAGGGAGGTACTGAGAGCCTGGTGGCAAGAGCTGCAATGGGGTTTCTCCACTGCTCAAGGACACGATGCTGGCTGGCCAGAGCCACTCCTTCTCCTCCCCACACGTCCAGCAAGGACCTGAACAGGATTCAGGGAGACTGAGCTACCAGCCACAAAATGAACAATTTCACATTCAATCCACGCAAGGAAAAACACAGAAGAGAGGTGGTGAGCAATCTACCGTTGAAGCTCAGTCGTATATTTTTCTGGTTTTTTTTTTTAATGCCAAGTTCCTACCTTTATTGCATGTAGAAATGAACACCTTAAAAATCAGTTCTGGAATTAATTAAACTGAACTCATACAATCTCTTGTGCAACTGCTAAAATCAGGCCACATTTCCATGATGTTTATCACACGTCTGCAGTACCAGATCATCCAGCATCTCTCCAGTTAGGGTGTGGACACTCAATTATGTTCTTGTCAAATTAACAAGAGACCATGGTATGGAGTTTATGTCCATGGCAGGAGGCCAGATGATACCTGATCTGGCAAGAAATCTGCCAGGACACTCAGGCTCCAAAAGATTTTTAAAAACCAGAAACTGGTAGAGAGGTTTTATACAAGTTCAGTACTTTGTTTCCTGAGGCTGCAGCAACCTGTCTCCCTGCAATCTGATTAGCTGCTCTATGCAGCCAAAAACTCGGTTTAGAATTAGCTGTACCTCATTTCCAGCTCCACACGCATTAAGACAACAATATAGACCACTGATTTAAGAAAGTGTACAGGGAGTAGCTGAGTAGTGGAATATGCTGATTTCTAAATCGAACCCTTATGTAAACACAGGCTACTTTGTGCCTAGATCCTGTTTGAATGCTGTTGTTTCTATTGTACAAACGGGGAAACTGAGACAAACAGCAATTAAAGGAGATGCCTGAGGTCATGTCTTAGGTCTAGCAATCAGCAGAGGAATCTGGATTCCCAACTTCTACTTGTATTTTTTAACCACTAAACCACGATCCTTCCCAGTTCAAGTACAGTTTCAAGTTCAAGGATTCACAAAAAAAGCAGGAGCAGACTCTGTTAGATGCATATACAGGCTGCAATGTTTCTCAAAACACAAGTAACCTCCTAAAAAATCTAACTATTTAAAAAAGAAAAAATTCACTGCAATATAGTCTCAGCTGGAGTCTGAACATTTTTCCACAAGGGAAGCAAAGTAAATACAAAACCAATGACATCTAAATACACAGGCCGATTACAGCTTTACTTTCAAAAGAGCTTTGATTGATCTTTTTTGATAGACCTGAAATAAATTAAACTAGATTGACTCACTTGAGAATGGACTGTAATCCTTTAGTCAGATCCTGAAGAACTCAAACCAAACCAGCTGTTAATTTAGGCTTTATAAGATAAAGCATGAGAAATCCAACCTGATGTACCCCAGAGCAATGGCTTACATCATCTCTGCAAGCAATCAACTTGCTGCTTCTTTTAGGAACTAATCAGTGCTCTCTACCATGTGGGTGCCAAACATGTTTTCCGCCTCTCCAGCAGACTCTGCAGCCAAAGTAGGAGGGAGGAAGAAAGAGCAAGGGACAAGAGGGTGTAATTTAAAAGATTCAGCTGTTGACTTCATGAAACACATTGCACAGGCTGTCCCAACTTTGAGAGGGGGGGAGAAAAAAAACGAAAAAACCACATGAACCGACTTACAATAACTATTTCAATCCAAACAATTGCTGGATCTCAGTCAGGAATAGACTGCCCAAATCAACATTCACAACTTGGAAGGGGAAAGGAGGGGAAGGAAGAGGAGAACCCACACATTTGAGGAACCCGATACAGACAGACAATGAGAGGGTCCATTATAGCCTCACATGAAACAGCAAAGTAGGCAAAATAAAAGGTGGGGCTTTTCTGCTCTCCCAATCCAAAAATCAAAACATTCCCATCAATTTATCTCAACCTCACATCTGAGATTTAGTTTGCAAAAAACCACTCCTTCCTGAAATGCTCTGTTTGCTGAACCTAAGGGGATCACACTAGAAATCCAATTCAAGGAATTTTGGTGCTTTCAAACTGGTTTTGTCCATCAAAGAAAAGACAGCAATGAGGCTTCTCAGGGGAAGAGAACAGAAACTGAGTCTTACAATAACATCAGTGTGATTTATATATATATATTTGTATTTATATATACACACACCTATATATATATATAAAAGTTATAAAAATGGACATGCAACAGGCAGGAACACCACTCTGGAATCATTCACAGAAGGAGTCTAACAATTCAAATAAAAAACAAAAAGAAGATACGACTTCTAGTCATAAATCTTATCTAAAGGGAAAACAGGGAACCAAGTCTTAGACAAAGTTTGAATTCCACCAGACACATTCAGTAAACTCTTGGCAATAACACCTCCAACAGGGTGACTTACTCCCACAAGACAACAGAGTGCCCCAGCCAGGTACTTCTGGGAGGGAGCACAGTGCAATCTATGTTAAATACGTGGGAGCTCTTCTCCCAGAGAAAGCCACAGCTCTGCAGAAGATGAAGCTGAAGATTACTCCAGGCGCCCAAGGTGGCATTTGCAGTCTCTGTGACAAGAGGCAGCTTTGTAGAGCACTGGGAGGGAAGGAAAGCAGGAAAAACAGTGCAAGTGTCACGGGGATTGAGCAAATCAGATCTGCCAAACTACTAGTCAGGGAGAAAACGCCCCACCAGTGAGGAGTTCCTCTATGCTTTGTTTTGCTACAGTAAATTAAATTCTTTTTAGAGGACTCCAAGCAGGATTTCGTTGATAAAGATCATAGTTAGCTCTTCTAATTACAGGAAAGGAACATGACAGGGTCTTCTTAAGAGCTGTAACGCTGGTTTATATTCCTACTCCTCATGGTAACAATGCTGTGCCAAAATATCAAACTGGTGTTTCTATTATCAAACTATTATTAAATACAGTACCTGCATATCTTTTCCTTCAGAGAATAAGTGAATACAGCAAAACCCGTTTCTAGCACCCACTAGAAACACCTCTCCTGTACCCAGCAGCTCTCTTCTACATCGATCAGAAACAAAGTCACAACACGGCTCTGGTCAGCAGCGCTCCAGGGAAATTGTGGGCAAAGGAGAGGAGACTATAAATGCCTTGAGATACTTTTTGGAGGCTATCCAGGAATAACAGAGGTGGCCTCGGATACAAGCTTGCACTATGAAGTTTTATCCCGGCAAACAAGTAGATACAAGTAAACAGCGTTGCCTCACACATGTCCCAGAGGCGCTGCATACTTGAGACATGCAAGCACTCCTCAGCTCCTCAGCACTAACACACTCCAGCTGTGGGGCAGCTCCAGCCTTTCCCAGCCCGCTGCCCTGACCCTCACCAGCTGAAGAAACCAACCCTGCCAGACAGGGCACCTATCATTTGGCCATCAAGGAGGTGCTCCCACTTTTGATGATCATAAAACTCTTAAGTGACAAATGGAAGCAAGAGCTCAAACTTGGCTCACTGTCTTTAACATCTATGTCTGGCCACATCAGCCCCTTGCAAGAATTAAATCAACTCAACCTCGTTATGTCTCGCTTTCCCCACCTAAAATACAACCAGCACCACCTCAGGCTGTCCTCTTGGGACTTCAGCCACACAAACACACCAAGATGCCTGGCTCTCCATGCCATTACCCATTCAGGTTTTCTTAAATTATCAAGGTCCAACAGTCAATTTTAAAATCTTAGCTCAATTTTACATCTATTAAACAGCCAGCTAAGATGAAGTACGGATTGTTGAGGCAGACACAATACATAACTTGGCTCCATTTGCCATTTCACGTAACTTCCTGCATCGCTGAAGAAAGATCCAGGAAACATTCAGGGGAAAAATAATAAATAATCAGCAGAATAGGGAAGAGAGAGATGTCTCCACATACCTCCTTCCCTATTCTTTTTCCTCATCCATCCATAAATTATTTCTCCTGACCATCTCTGATGCAGACATACATTCCAATACAGCTGTAGGACTGCACAGTGTCTCCTCTCCACACCCATTCCTAGCATATGGAAAAACAAGTCCAAACCCTGGGACAAATTCATAAAGTCCTCAGGCCTTGAGTTATCACAGTCTTCTACCTCCAGTTAGGAAGGGCACAACTCTCTCTAGTTTCACCACAGAATTACCCTGAGTCTTCTGGACTCCAGGCTTGTTTCTGTGGGATTCTGAAGCTCAAAAAAAAAAAAAAAAAAAGCCCAAAAATTTACTGTCTCCTGAGGGGATGAAGGCATATTCACCCAGAGGTATTTTATATTATTTTTAGGGAATCTGATCTTCTATGCAGAAACATGTATTCTAAGTAGAATCTTGCTTATTGCTCAGGGAAACAACTTTAAAGAAATATGGGAAAAAAAATTGACATTTTAATCCTAAAGCAAAAAAAAAATAGCAATTACTTCATAAAGTATTATTCAGGGCTCTTTAATTAACTTAAGTAACAAGACTGCTACTGTTGCCTTTATAGGAACCATATTTGTTCACAAAGTGAGAGTTTAGAGGCAGGGTTTCTAACTAAGTGTAAGTCTGCAATCCAGAGTGGCTGAGAACACAATATTAGAGTTACAGATCACAGAATCATACTGAATCCTTCACACAGCACCATCCAGCATTTGAGACATCGCTGCACTATACAGATTGGCACAGGCCCTTCGTTGTGCAAGAAAGGTTGCAAAAAAGTTTGATGCAAACTTTATACCCTTTTATTTGTCTAACAGCAGTGCCCAAAGGCACCACCAGAGAACAGAGTCCTTTTGTGCTAAGTACTGTACAAACAAGAGAGTGAGAAAGACTGACCCTGCCCAAAAAACAGATGGGAGTGAACGAGGGAGGCACAGAAAAGGGAAACTGCTCAAACGAGAGACCTGTGAAATGCAACATCGACGCTAAGGAACATATTGCCTGTCTGAGTGGGCGACAAACTGAGAACCAGTAACAAAGAAAACCAGTTTCCTTGATCTCCCCAAAGACTAATCCCTGTCCCAGCTAAAACAAGTGTCCCTGAGCAAGCATCCCAGGAACTTCCTACAACATAATGAAGTACTTCCACACACCACATCCAGCCTTCGCAAGCCTGGTGACTAAGAACAAGAGAAACAAATGAGCTGACTTTGTTCTGCTGGAAAGTTGGGTCCCTCCCCTCGCCGGGGGAATTAAACTCCTGTTTCTAGTACTGGAGGATAAAGCATCAAGTTTCAGAAATCATGGCACTTTTAGCTACGGGAAGAGCTGCCAGCAGCTGAGACATAAAAATTGCTCATCTCTGACTTGTGGTCAGAGTTAACATTTGGGGATATTTCCACAGACAAACAGATAAGGAGGGAATGCTTTCCTGGCAGATTTATTAATCTGTAAATGCTGGCTGAAGACACTGAGCCGTTCAGAGCAGCGGAGTCCTGGGGAGGCAGATTAGCAGCAGAAGTGTAGATGAGGTGGCCGTGGGTGCACAATGCTAATTAAATATAGTCTGCAATTTATAAAATGGGTTTGTACATATAAAGCTACATTTCTCACCACTAATCACAGAAGATCACATAAAATCGCTTTCTACAGCACGTGGGGGGTTATACACTTATTAATTGGAATGAACCATCAGGGGGTGTTTACTGTGCCTATAAACTGTACCCCCACTCTCGTGAAAGCACTGCTCCATCACCGGCTGACTATGGTCCTGATGCTGCAAGCCATAAAATCAAAATAAAACCTTCAAGCAGGAGAGGATTCCTTGCAATCAAAAGAGATGGACACACAGCAAAATGGTATAAAACAGGCAACAAATTTCCTCTTCCTGCTGCCACTAATTTCATGCCTATCAATAAGATGAATTATTCTGCTGCTCATTTTCTGTGAGGTCTTTTGTTTCCCAACCCCAGGAAGATAAATTATGTCACAGCATAGGCTTCACCACCCCAAGCCATGGGCCCCAAACTATGCATAGGCCACCTTGATCTCTTCACCTCTTCTCTTTCAAGAAATGACACTTCTCTCTAGAACCATCCGTGCTTTGCAGGACACAATTCAGTTGTGCTCTAGATACAGAAAGTCTCCTCTACTTTTTGGAAGACATTCCATAGACAAATCCTTCTAAAAGGTGTTTATGGCCACGCTGTGGTCAAACTAGAAAGCACCATTAGTTCTTTACTAATCAACAATTAATTGATAGCTTTAATTCTCAATCCAGTATTATTAATGCATTGATCATATTGAGATGAAAGTGGAGATGTGCAGTGAAAGACTGTCCTATAAAGGTTAGTGTCTCATAAAGAAAGATCCTGCACAGTGTGTGAGGGACTCGGGGGCAGTAGTGACTGAATCAAGTACTTTCATCACTACTGGCTTTCCCAAGGTTATTGATGGGAGCAAACAGACTCTCTATTTCTCAGTTTTATCATATGTCTGACAGTATTTGATGTTGCTTAAACAGTACAAGATCCTAAGAGCATGATGCTAGAAGAAAAACGATAGCTTTCACCTTCAAGATGTTTCCACTGCTCTCAAACATGAAAACACAAGAGTTTTCATGCTTGGTAAATTTTAAAAGCATAAATTCTTCACCTTCCAAACATTCGTTATCAACTTTCAGGTGGGAAATGCAAGGGTCCTGATTATTTTTTCTTCTTCAGTATGTATTTTATATAGGCAATATGAAGTAAAAGAATTACTGAAAGAAGCATTCAGAGTCACTTGTAGTAGAAATTAAACAATTTCTTTAATTCTTTTAATTGTAATTTTTAAATAATTTAATTATGTACTGAATTGGTGAGTTATTAGACATGGACAAGGTTCTGAGAGAAATTGCTCTTCAACGAGTTTGAGAGGCAGACTTGTCCTTAGGTAGCTTTCCTGACAGTGAAAAGTTCTGTCTCCATCCAGTTTGTCATGGTCAAGGAGAGGAATTTTACCCTACAGTAATTCTCAAGCACTTTTCTTACTTATCTACCTTAAAGATCTAGCTAGAAATAGGACTTGCAAACAGCAAAATTAAGAACTCTGGAAGCTAGGCTGAACATTGCTGATAAAAACCACAAAACCAAAAACTCAATTGCAAAGTAGGCTAAAGAGCACAAGCTCAAAGATAAAAAGCCACTCTTGCTGTAAATAACAACGATAACAGAACCACTAAAGCAGAAATCAAAACCCCACGTACTCTGCTTGTGGTTTTTGACAGAAAACCAATTCATTTGGTTCCCCTCAATTCGCACACCAATGCAACCAATATTTTGCATACTGATTGGGGAAAAAAAAAAAAAACAAACACACAAAAAAACCCAACTCCTAATGTAATACATACTCTCATCACTCTAACTGCAAAATAGCACACAAAAATACAAGTCAATACAGATTTTCTGTAAATACCTTGAAACATGACATATGCAAAAAGCTGTCTTATAATATACATGCTAACTAGCTTGAACTTTTCCCAAAAAATGAAGCACTGGGTTTCCAACAAGCCTATCCAGCCCAAGCCGTATGCTTAAAATATGCTTTTCTTGCACACTTGGAAAAATACTGTTTACCTGAAAAGATGGGAAAATGCTAAATATAAAAAGCAAATGAAAGTTGATGCTGCTGCTAGAACTATTCAGCATTATATTCCATGGCACGCTGTGATATTAGGATGGGTTTCTTTTTCTTTTGCCATTCTGTTTGTTTCTTGTTAGGAAAAAAAATTAAAAACCATCAACAAATAATCACAGCATCACACATTTCCAGATAGACTTTGAAGTTCGTAAAGTTGTTGAGGTAAAATTCACAGCCCTGTTGCTGAGATTTGGTTACAGGCAGCCCTGTAAGAGCTGACTTGCTATAGTAATAGTTCATCACCATTAAAAATAAACATATTATATCATTATAAAAATGCGAGTTTAACATCTAAAAATTACAAGATCAGCAATTTGCTCTGAAACAGCTCTTAGAAATGGTAGAATATGTTAAAACCCCTAAATCAATCTCAAGCAGAAGTTTTTTGTGTGAGCACAGTCTCTTACAGGATTATAAGCACAAGAAGATGAGTCCTCAGTGGTGTATTTGGCCCAAGCCCTACATACTCATTTTCTCGTAATTTTTGGTTGGAATGTAGAGCACTGTAGCAGGAGTAAAGTATGGCAGCATGGACAGGGAGTGGGTGGGAATAATTCTTTAGTAAAACTGTCCTATTGACTTTGGAGTGGGATTTTCCATGAGATTGCTATAATCAATACAATTTTTGCTCAGACTTTAAGAGGAGAGGAAAAAAAATAAAAAAAAAACAAATGTGCATGTGGTCAGGGAGAAACAAAGCCTGAAATGTGTCATGCAATCTGGCTTCTCATGGCTACTCCAGTCCAAACACTTCTGAGAACATGAAACCACAATGCCATAATGAAAATTCTTCCGTATACATAACTCCTGAACAAAATCAGCATCTAGAAGGCAAGAAAAGAAAGAAGTCCAAATACACATCTCCCATCCCGACAAACTGTCAGCTGGTATAATCAATCAGCAGCTTATGGTTTTACATATGATTTTGGTTGGAAGTCAAAAGGAAAAAAAAGCTTCAGGAGAAGGGAGCATTTAAAAAAAAAAAAATTAAAAACCCACAAAACAGTTCTTCCATTTCATCCAGTTCTTACTTACTTTAACCCCACTTTTCCAAAAGTGCTTTTTCAAGACAGCACCATTTTCCAAAACACAGAGAATATGACCTTCTGCCTCAGGCTAAGTATTAGGTAAGCAGTGCTAGTCCTGTTTCATAGATGGGCAAACTGAGGCAGAGACAACCAGGCTAAAGGACAAACAAAACTGTCTGTAACAGTCAAGAGCCGTCTCAACCCTTTGGGTTCAACAACTTCTGCATCCTTCCTCTCATTTTAAACAACACCACATCCAAGATCCTTATCAGCTGGGTGATGTTCCTTAAAGGACAGTTGCAGGATACACACTACATCCCTACAACACACACATTCCATATGACCTACACTCTCCAAACCAAGAGTGACTCCTGTGCCAGCATCTAAGATCCTGCAGTCACCTCGTTAAACAAACAGCAACCTTTTAATTAACCACGAACCCAGCATTCCTGTGCAACATGCTCTCATCTCAGGACACCAAAAGGCCCCTCAACTCCTCTTGTTTGCAGTTCAAGGTTTTGTTTCAATTTGTTTTTTTAACAAATAAAAGCTATTTTTAATTTTTTTTAAAGTATTAAGCAATTCCGAAGCATAGCAGTTGGTAGGCCAGTTTTTTGGGATGTAAAAAAGAATGAGCCATGCAGGGGAAAGAGAAAACTCATACAGAGTGGGTCACTGGGCAATCCAGATACCTTCTCAAAGGCAGACATTGTGGGAGGTGAAGTTACTGGGCAGGAAAAACAGTTGCTAAGTCTGAATATTTGGTTATTCTCAGAGCAGGGATTACAAGAGGAAGTGTTGACAATGTAAGAGTAGCTACCATGAAGTCCCCAGAGCTTTTGAGTTGTCCCTGCTGATCCCACAGCAAGGGGAGGGGTGAGTGACGGGGCTCGCCCACAGTGACGGTGCCAGAAACGGGCTCGTGTGACACTCACAGCATGTCATACATTGTCATTTTAATACAGATTCCTCCAGGCTCTCCAGAAGGACCTAACTACACACAGACCCTCTAACTAACACTGGCACACCTCAGTGTCACAGCTCACGGTGAATTGTACTGCTACTTTTGCCATTACCACAGGCTACATCCAGAAAAAGGAATAAAACACCTTTCTGCCAGCACCACTATGTTCTAGGCCTTTTAAACAACTTGGAGCTCAATCCCTTTGATCCTCTCAAAGCGGGCTTTCTTAGCTTGTTTTCACCGAGGCTAAATGGACTTTCAGGACAAGACAGGAACACAGTCTACCAGCCTTCCCAGAAAGGCTGATGGATCCGTCTTCATTACAATGAAGTGCTACTCATTCAGAATCCCAAGCACAGAAATAAAATTGTTTGAAAATATTTTTAATGGCTCAGATTTAACAGATATCAAAATGAAATCATGCCTTCCAAAATTAATCTGCTTTGAAGTACAGATGACTGAAAATGAAGACCTACTCTTGTCTCTGTAATTTATTTAATAAAGTCCTGTAGAATCCCTTTTGTTATTACAGTAGGCTTTCTGATGTACCAGAAATAAGAAATTACCAAGATGTCCTAAATTTTATATATCAGCAGCAGGTTATTTCACCCTAGGTTTAACAGCCCAAAGAAATGTCACAAATTGACATTAACAGTCAGTAAGGCAGTACCTGACCTTAACAGCCCAACTTGGAGACCCACAACCCTGGGACAGATTCCCTTCTCCCATGTTATCTGCTACCAGCACTCACAAGAGTTGAGCAGAGCACTGTGACAATGGGAAAGAAGCAAGAGAATGCCCAGCAAGGCAGGAACAGTCACAGAGGGATTCAAACAGGAATGCTGCCTCTATATTCATTACTTTTAAATTTTGCAGAAAGGGTCTTAAATGAGTAACATAAGGAAAGATGACTTTTTTTTTCTTTTGCCCAAAAGGAGACAGAACACATGGATCTGGGCTGGAACATAGCTCTGTTGGAACACAGTGAGGACCATGAACAACAGAGTGAAATACATTCATTGTTCAACCTCTCTGTCTTACTAAAACAATTCCTCCATGAGATTGTTCATTTCTATCTTTTGTGGCATTTTGCAGCTGCCTAGTGCACATATTTGGGGTATTACACCAGTAAATAAGCAGTGACAGTTTCTTAGGCCATTACTGTACAACATCCTCATCCTCTGGAACATGGCAGTCGTTCTGCTTGCATAACACGGTGCTTAATTTTCTCATAAAATACTGAAAGCTGTAGCTGGAAAACCTCTGAATAAGCACACATTAAATACATCCCACAAAACAGCCACAGAACTAAGAAAGACCACAAGGAAGTGATCAGTCTCTACCTCCTGTTCTTGAAAAAATAGTAAAAAAAAAATAAAGAAAAAAACTTGTCTCCTCCCTTGCATTTCAACAAATCTTAAAAACCTCAAGAAGTTTGAGGGGAAAATAATTTTAAAAATCCCTTCACACATTGTGGCAGTCAGTTAAAAAAAAAATAAACCAACAAAATGCTGCTTTCAATTCATACATATTTCCTTCTCAATGGGAAAGATCAATAGTTTTAAGAAAAAAAGTACACCTTCTTTCTGCTCCATATGTTTCTCTTATTGGTTCATTTACACTGGGCTGTTCTCGTACGAGCAGTTAGTACATCTTTTTGTCATTTTAGCCTTCCCCAGCCATTAGTGCTAACCACTGAGACGGTGCAGCTCTCCTCTGCCATCCTGCCTCAGCACTGCATCTCTTTCTCCGGCCCTTCTCCCTTTGACTAATGTTCACCAACACTCATACATCATTCCCAAATTGGTCCAAATGAATTAAACACAGCTCTGCTTAACATTACGAGATTTAAATGGATTTTCTCTCTGCAGGTCTGCCCCATAATTGGGTTTATCCATCTTGTTGAAGTACAGTTTACACTTGCTAACATCACGCCAATTCAAGCTACATTTTCTGCTCCAGTGGCAGGAGTGAAGCAGATTTGTCATCGGATCATAACAGGTAATTCAAACAACAATTAGTTTGATGACGGCCCGTATGTCAATGTCTGGTCCCAGTCAGCTCTGCTCGCACCCGCTGCTCTCTGTGTGCTAAGATGAATTGTGCTCACAATTCTTCAATTTCAATCGACAAATACTTACCGGAAAAAAGCTGGAACTCGATTGACACCGAACCTTCCTATCTCGCAGAGAGCGCCTCGGGGGGAGAAGCCCTGGGCAGAGCAGGGTGGTGCAAGCTCCTCTGCCCTCCAGCCGCACCACAGCTTCTGGCAAGTGCTGAAGGACTGGGGGGGCTTCACCACACTTGTGCAGGGCAGCTCTGGAAACACCTCTCACCCGCACACACGAGCCTTGCCCAAACCCAAACCCAGCAGCCTGTGAGACAGGTGCAGGCTGCCCTGACCTTGCAGCCCTGCAAACTCAAGCAGAGAGGCAAGTCTAGACAGAGGCTAAAATGAGATTGTTTTCTGATAGGTGCCACAACCACAACCCGCCACAACTGCCCCAGGGGCAATTATAAAAAGCTGAGCATCACTAAAGATGAAGCCCTGAGCTTCTCAAGCTGGGCAGGCAGCACGAGAAAGCTTTAGCTCTAGATTTCCATGTATTGGCAGAGAGAGGGCAGAACACCCACGAGTCCCAGTTTTTAGTGAAATACTTCAACTCCCATAATAACATTCAAAATATTTGCAGGCAAAGTCATGAGTTCTGGGTTTGAAAATACCATGCATTTCTTGGAGGGCTGATTTTGCCAATTAGACAGGACATCATTTGCCTCTCCAAATCTGTTCCAGAAAGCTTGTTTCGTATTAAAAGAAGCATTCTTTTCTGAGGGCCAAGTAAATCTAATACATATTCACGTTTTTCAGGTCCCTTCATAAATGTGGGGTTATCTATGATACAGCATTGATAATTTCAAACAGCCATGTACACCTGTATCTATAGTATTAACTACAAATGTGATCAATCCCTTGGCTACTTTTCCTCTTATTCTTTCTGGTTTAGAGAAAGAAAAACCCTTTCTAAGTGATTTTCCACAATATCATTTTGTCTGCAATTATACATTAACACGCAATACTAGTTGTATGTACATCATTTAAATGAAAAATCCAGCTAGCTGGTTGAAAATGTGGGAACACTTTTCATAATTACAGAAAGATCTTCACAGAAATAAACCAACATTTAGATAGCAGTCTTGGTTTAAAAATTAAAAACTGCTTAATGAGCAACAAAGACATCAGTGACTAAAGATTTTTCAAAGCCAATACCAGCATACCATAGAAATCCCTTTAACCTAAACATTGTAAAAGAAGATGATTAAGTTCAGATCAAAAAGTAGTTAAAGCAATGGTATATAAAATATTCTCCTTCTGGAAGTGGCAAGGGGAAATTCTGCACAGATAGAAAGCAGATACAGTAAAACCTTACTGGAACCTGGAAAACATCATTCTGTGTCTCTACACTAAAATTTAAGTCAGATACAAATCAAAGCCCTGAAAAAAATTACAGTATTTTGCGTCTCTGCTTCACATTTTCTGTTCTAATACCATCAATGCCTCCCCAAAAAATTACAAGCACTTTTCATTTTCAGCTTTTTTTATTATTCTGATGCATGGCTTATACATTGAGACAAATCAGACTCACCATGGCCCGATGATCAGCTGAGGAAAATCATGAGAGGGCCAGCAGGGGTTTCTTTATGGAGGGTTTAGTGGGGTTTTTTTGGCTTTGTTTTTTGAGAGTTGTTTTTTTTTTTTTGAAGCAAGAGTTACAACAGCTCACAAAAATCTTTGGGCAACATGTATTTAGCAATTCTGCATTTGTTTTTTACATCATGCTGGTATTTCAGGACAATTCTGAACACCAGGAACTGCTCCAAGTGTCTCGGATCACTTCTGAAAGTACAGCTGGCATCAGTCCCACAGGTCATTCCCTTGGAGGGCTTCCCAACATCTCAGGAACTCCCAATCGAAAACTCCAAAACCACACAGAGACATCAATTCCCACACAAAGCTCATCATCTGGCGATTTGTGCCTGTCGAGCTCTGAAGGAAGAAACCCCAACATCCCAAACACTTAATGGGCAGAAAGAGGTCACAACACCCTCACCACATTCCCAGCACTTGACCCCAGCACTGGGCAGAAACGTGGTGGCAGCAGACAAGGCTCTGGCAAGAAATCAGGACCCAGTTTTGCAACCATCACTCCTGCCCCACTGGAGGCTGGAGTAATGACCCTTATCACCCTTATCCACAAAGCAACAAAGCCACTCGGATCCCTGAGCAAGGCAGGCACTTACTGCACAGTGGAGGGGGCAGGAATCTTAACAGAGTGTTTATTATTGCCAAGCTGGCACAGGAATAAGGCACAGGTGTGCACGTGAGACAAGGGCAGAGGTCACAGAGGGAAAAAGTAATAATGACTTCCAGGTTTTGGAATTGCCTGGCACTCCAGAGCTGGCAGATTCCAACTCTTCCAGCTATTCACAGCCAGGAAATACCCTCTCTCTCAGTCATCGCTCGAAATAATAAATATTTATTTATAAATTGCATGCAGCCTGTTTCTCTAGTGTGGGGCTGAACAGAGCAGAAATAAGGGCAACGTAACCCCTTAATTGTCAGAATATCTGCAAAAGCAAACAGGAACCCAAAGTTCCACACAGACAAGCTCAGATCAGGAAGCATCACCAGCATCCGAGAAATCATGAAGGCAACTAGAAAATTCCTCAGAGTTTTAGATCTACTCTCTCTTCCAAAACAGGGAGCTTTTTCCCAGGTCATAATCCCTCAGTATAGGAGACTTCCTACTCTATCACCAAGAAGGCTTGGCTCCAGCCATGGAGCACAGGTGCCAGGCTCACACCCTGTCATGAAGGAGATGGGTGCTGATGGGGCGCTGGGCACAGCACAGCCAAAAGCCCGTGCAGGGAGCAGGAACTGAGTGCAGTACCTAATAAGTGGTCATTTTTTTTTATTAATTTAATAAGTCTCAGCTATCACTAGCAGCCAGTGCAGAGCCTCAAAGCCAAGCAGAATAACACATCCTCAGCCTTTTGTATCCCGGCTTGTCCCGACGGCTTCCATTGCAAATCAGTTGTCGTAGCCGGAGCCTGGACTTGAGACGCTGATTAAAGAAGCTTGCCATGCTCCTGCGCCTCATTAACGAGCTCACGGGTACCCATCCACCGTGGCTGCTAACTCCGGCTGGCCAAGGGCATGCACCACGCTGGCAAGGGGCTGGATCCTGAGAAAAACCCTGCTTTCCTGAGCGGGCAGAGCCCTGTCCCAGAGCAGCGCGGATCACCGCGCTGGAAGCACTCTCCCGTGGCGGGTGAGCTCAAGCAGCTGGCATGGGGAGCCAGGCTGAGGTCAGGCTGCTTGGAAAGAGCAGAGGGTACTGGACCAGCCAAAAGGCCATCATGGCTTTTAAGATTTGCTGGTTTGTCCCAGCAAAACCCTCAACAAACCAGCCTTGCAGCGCAGAGGGCCTCGATTCGGAGACATGGAGTGCATCCAGACCCCTGTGCAAAGAGCCTTGGCCAAGAGCCAACCAAAGACACCCAGCAAAGGAGGTCCTGCTTTCAGGGGAAAGCAGAACACCAGAGACAAAGGCTTGTACACAATGGCCCTCTTTAAAATAATAATTGAAAAAAATTTTAAAAATCCATAGGAAAACTCTCATCAGCTTCATCAAGGCCAGGATGTGACCCAAGCTTGTGGAGCCGCCCTGAGGGAAGGCAATTAGCCTCACTCAAGAGATGCCAAAAAATTTAGCAGAGCATCCATAATCACCCTGAAATGTTCTCTACTAGCAAAGCATAATGTGTTTATCATTTATTTCTCAATTAAGTGGTGCTTGAATTGACTAGGGAGTGGATTTCTATTGTATATTGATTAGCCAATAAAAATACATTCTAAAGCAAGTTGGACTACAGACAAGGAACATCCATCCCTCTGCCAAGCAAGGAGTCTTCTTGGACAGGCTGCCCTACCTTCTCTGCACCTCTCCCAGCAGTTCAGCTCTTGTGCAGAACGTTTTCACACAATGAATGAATTCCTAAGGCTACTTGTAAAATTACTAGGCGCAGCCTTGTTAAACATTCATTTGGAGCTAAGACAATACATTAAAAATCACAAAGCAAGCGAGTGCCAAGTGCAGTGCTACCATCAAAGCTAAATAAACAGAATAGTCCATCAACGGCTTTTTCCCCCAGCTAACCCCACACCATCCATCTGCACTCACTGTCTCACACAGATCAATAGCAAGGCTCATTGATTATAATTGGAACAGGAACATCACACCCTTTTCCTTCCAGGTCAAAAAGCACAACGACTACAAGCCATTAAGTACTTTGTGGCATCACTCGATGACTGTATTTATGCCATGTACGAGGTTAAGATTATTGCATGGAATAATGTTCATTTATTTCAGCAACAATCTGACAAACTATATTTATGCTGCACCTTTGGCCTCTTTGCTTGAACTCTGCTCAGCAACATCTCTCATCTGGGACTACTTCTAACACACAAGCCCTCCAAACTGCTTTCAAACTACCAGTGTTTCTTGGATGTTGTTTTGTTTCAATCTACTACAAAAGGGCATTTTTTCGCTCTCTGCTCTTCCACCCTCCTCCTCTTCTCCTCTTGCCCCTCAAGCTGTTGGCCAAAGAAAACAAAGGATTTTAAGTTACATTTCTTGCGTGCCCTCTGTGAGCACTGCGAGTCTGAAGCGTTATGAATGTTGGCCCAAGAAGCTGCATTTCACCACCCAGCTGGTGAAGATGCCCCTCAAATCCCAGCAAAGCACACAAGAAATCTCACCACTACCTACAGTCCCTCAGGAGCTTCCAGGGGGGCTGGCTGACTACCCTGGAACATCACTTTATGAAAGTGGCCTTAATTGCAGACATTCCCATATTGCAGACACACGACAGTTTCCCTATCATTCCAGAGTTGCTGTGTTTTTTATGGACAGCCAGCAGCAGAAATATTAATGCTACTTCTGTACTTCAGAGAAAGAAAAAAGGCATAGACACATACTTATATTTAAAAAAAATTATATATATATATATGCATGCACACACACACATATAAACCCCTCTGCTGTAAACGAAAAGGCTAGTTTGTCTGAAGGTGTTATAAATGCCCTTCAGAGCTCATTTAGTCTGGGCTGCATAATCTCACCAATGAATTTGCCACTTGTAAATATTCCAAATTTATGCCAATAAAGTCTTCTCAGGAACCAGACAGCCTATATATACACACATATATATAATCCATGTATGGAGCCATTAACATCCGTTCGTGGTTTGTTACTCTTGTGAAAGATCAGCAGGGGAAAAAAGGGAAAGTCCGAAGTCCTGTGATCTCAGAAAGAACACTGAGCACTCAGCAAGCTGAAAAAGTGGAAGCTCACACCCCAACATGAAATGGGGCAGGTCCACACCACTTCTCATTTCAAAACTGAAAGCATGGCAGAGACAAGAATGTCATGGAGAAGGGAGATAAATGTAGGAACTGATGTCGTGTCATGCTCTCATAAAAGGTCTGGATACACCTACAGAGCCTTCCTTATGACTGTCATATAAACATTACACCAGGACTGTGTACAGGAGATTAAACTGGAAGAGAGGGAAGCTTCACATGTATCGTTCTACCAAAGGTTATTTTAGGATCAGCTTAGAAGCTGAGTAGTGGGTGGCAGCTGATTATATTACCAGAAGCATATCTAAATATCATGGGTCCATCAGGATCTCTCATAAAGGGTTGTGGCTGCCCTGTAACTTGAGCTTGAAGCTTGGCCTGCAGAGCAGTCCCCATCCCCAGGGCTGCAGCAATTCTCCCTGGGCACGAGCTTCCCTCAGAGCAGGACACACACACAGCACAAGCACTTTGGCTTAAACGCCACATTTATTCAAGGAATAACATCAAGGAACACACCCAAGGCTGAAGCAGCGTTTTCCCAGTCAGAACCACTCTGCTGCCCTGTGAACCCTGGTGAACCACCAGGAGCACACGGAACACTTGGGCACAGGGCACATCCAAGTATCACACAGACAGTCCTACATGGCCAAGTCATCACCAAGCTGTATCATCCCACCAAGCCAGCACCAAGCCACAGTTTACTCGCTTTAGGCATGACAAGTCCCAGCAGTCAGCTACCTCTGGAGTTCCAGCTGTCAGTGGATCACATTTTGATGGCAACTGCTGCTGAAGGAGGGCTTTGGAGGAGCACAGCCCAGCTTACCACAAATCCAGAAAAATGTGTGTAGTGGACTAATCTCTGCTTATATAAGAAGTGTCTCTGTTCTCCGACATAAGCACCCACTTTCACAATTTTGAGTCAGAAACCAAAGCTACCTAGTCACAGAGTCATGCCCATGGCTCGAGATGGCCAAGCAATGCTGCCAGTCCTGTCTTTGAATGGCCTAATTTCAGGTGACTTAGAAGAAACCACACAGATTATTCACACACAGAGTGACCACTGAGCATAGCATCTAATGGCAGTGCTTGTTCTCACACACAGACAGGCAGGCCCTCTCCTACAAAAAATCCTCTAAAATGACTAGAAAATAATCACATACTTGATTCTCAAGTGTTGTCATGACCTCAGGTTTGCAGAAAAAAAACACCTCAATATATACTTAAATACATGTGTGTATTTACATATTTAAATATGTATATATCATCATCAAAATAATATTATAAATATTGGTGTTATATAGATTATAGATATCGACGTTATATAGATATTAACATACTATTTTAATATATAACAGATCTTAATAGTTTCCTATCAATCTCTTCCAGATTTCTGAACTAAACCCCTGGTTCATAATTAGCTCTATTTAAATATTTTCAAGGCTTATAGCATAGTTTTGTAGTACTACTTGCATAAAATACTTGTATAAAATCTGCAAACATTTATTGAAGCTTTTACAGGGAAGTTTATGTTAAAAATGAACCATTACTCTGAAAAGTAGCTAATTATATCTTCATAAACTTGTAGCTGTTAAGCCATCCAAAACACTACACAAAAGTCAGCTTCATTTCAGTTCAGATGCATTCTCTCCCATTTCCAACTGTTTCAAGATTTTGGTACCTATGACCACACTGATGTGCTCATTCGATTAAAACTAAGTATTTCTATAGCAATTCTTCCAGGAACCACTCTGTCAGGTCCTGCAGGCCCAGAAGTATGAATTAAATCTGAAATCTGGGACTTGGTTTGGGTGGGCAGCGTTCCTTGAAGCTGTAAAAGCACTCAAATAACAGCACACAGTAACTGCTCCTCTGGCTCTGTCATCTAACAGGACATCACTCCTCGGCTTTCCTCAGCACAGGAGGCCCACTCATCACAGGGCCAACATTCCCCTGGTTTTTCCCTGGGCACAAGTTAAATTCAGCTGATACTGGACTGGAGTCTTTGTCCAGATCAGCAGGAACAAGATGCCACCCAGTGCCCACCTTGCCCGCTCAAGCGTTCCCGGTAAAGGGACAAATCTTACTACAGTAGCAGGAAAAAAAAGTTATTTAGTTGCTCAAAAGGGGCCTCCAGTGAACTCCAAGGTGACCCCACCTAGCTGCCATTCAACAAACTAAACACAAGCTGCAGTGACTATGTATTATGTTCCATGTATGTAGCATGGAACAGGCTGAATGATACAAATTTCCAAGGCAGGTACATAACGCTGCTAACAAAGTAACAAAGAAACAGGTACAAAGAGCAGAAACTAATACAATCTATACTGGTAAACACTGAGGGAAAGCAAAACAACACCAGTTTCACCTTCTGTTAGTTCAGTGTATGTACGTTCATACGAAAATAGAGAATTAAACTACTTTTTTACAATTAATTTCCTCCCTCTACTTGGATAACAAGTCTTTAACTTGTTTCAGTAAAATCCACACAACTGCAAAAGCAAAGAATCACAACCACTAACTTACATCACCTGCCAGAAATAAGATCACCTCAACAGTTTGCAATTCAGAGGTTAATCCACTTAAAGTTTTAAGACGAATCACTACTCATTATCCTACTTCAACTACACTCCTTGGCAGGAGAAGGTCACACCACCCACCAAAGAGAAAAATTTGTATCTCTACTGGTTCAAACCATGGCACCTCACTGAAGGACTATTTTTAGCCACCTTCCAGACAGCCTCAAATCAGTGAGAAATATTTCTTTTTGTAACTTCAAATTAGTCTTTAATAAAGAACTCTGATTGTTTCTCCAGTATAAGCCAGGTTTCCTGACAGCGTTTGGAAGAAAACTTGTCCTCCTCCGACCAGAGGCACAACCGCAGCTCCTTTGGTGCACAACCAAGACAGGGAACTAACAATTTCTCCCTTGGTCAAACAGTCCCATACCTGAGCCTCCCGTTGTGCTACTCAGCTGAGTTATTACTCATTGAAAAAGAACAGCAAGTAACTTCTGAACCATTCCACAGGCAACAGCCTTTTTCTCCCCTCCTACATGAACTGAAATGCCAAATACCAAACCTATTTGTAGCAGTCAGGATTAGTTCTAACAGGAGAATCACTGAGAGGATAAACTGATCTGAACATTTATCTAATCACTAACCATTATTCCTATTTATTAGTTTATTGTACCCCAAATGCACAGAGTACTTTAGATAATAGAGAAGGTTTGATCTGTGCCTGGAGGAACTCCCGTGAGTAAGAAAAAACTGAAATAAGATGAAACTGTAAGAGAAACCAATCTCAAGTTACAACCACTTGTGACAGCAGAGACATGGATCTTGGCTTTCATTCTGCAAGAATCTCTTTTAGCCTTTACTGGAACTACCCCAAAGAAAGACAACCCTCTGTTAGATATTCAGGAAGTTACACAAAACTGTAAATCTCTGCATCAACATAACAGAATACCAAGAGATGTCTTACAAGATCTAGCACTTCACGCTCCCAGCTGTATTGATGTTCTTGCCATCTCTGGAGGTTACTCTGGAGGCAGGAGACAGCAGGTCACCTTTGGAAACTACACACATCTTCAGCTTTAGAGGAAAATCACCTTGGGAGTCAGACATCCCAACTGCCTGGACTGTGCTCCTACCCAACACAGCAAACCCACGTGAACACACACCTAATGCAACCTGCTGATTGTATCAGCACGCTGCAGCTGGGGTTGGTGATTGCTGGCACCACAAACCACAGCAGTGTCCCAGCGCCTCGGATCCATGCAAACACTCGGGCTGAGATGTGATCACTCTGAAGGCAATCAGTGTGCAAGATCATCACCAACCACCCCGTGCAGCTATACCTTGAAAAGTGACTCCATGAAAGCGGTATGAGGGTGAGGTAGGGAGGAAAGAGGAGCGCAGTGTTTATTTCCCTTTAACTTTCCATTTCATATGTGTTCAGTGCTGTGTCTGAACATGTTCAGACATTTATTCCCCTCCCCATTTACCCTTCCTCCAAATCCTTGTCCTACAAATTTTATCTGGGATCAGAAAATTAAGATGAATTCATTTCTCTTTCTTATGCACACAGAGTAATAAAGAGACTTTGCAATCCAAATTCTGCACTTGTGTACACCTGCGTTAACCCCATTGTCCTCAAATTATTCCCTTAACAATGGCTGTGGGTTTGTACAGCTGTAGAACAAGCCTCGTAATTGGAATTTAACAAACAATTCCAACAGCAAAGAAAAAGAAAAAGTGAGACTTCAGCTCATTCCTTGTGGCATTAGCTAACATGTTCAAGGAGTAGGAAAAAAAAAAAAACAAAAAACAAAAACAAATTTCAAAGGTATTTAGGTGTGTGCAGATGCTGGCAGGCAACTCAGGAGATTTCCAAATACTGCCCATTTTCTAGTTAGATCCACAAATCAGAGCAATAGCACAGAGTGTAAATGAAGAAATTGCTTCTCATTTGCACCACTTTCTCAATATTCTCTTTAGCATCCTTCCTGCTTCCCCAAGTATTTTGCTTCCAAAATAAACTTCATAAGCTTCCTAATGGGATCACAATTTAGGCCAGGATCCTACAAGCCCAAAAGCACAGACCCAGCTGGGCTGCAGACAATCCTCAGAGGGTTGGTATGGAGGCAAGCCCAGAGCATGAGCTGGATTGGGGCTTTGCACCAGCAGCTCCCAGGAAGGGAAGCACCTCCAAACCATTTCTGCACTAAGAAACAACACTAACAGAGAAACAAAACAAGGCCAGGCAGAAAAGCAGGGCTGAGGAAACGCCACACAACAAGAAGAGGACATTGGCTGCTCCGTGCTGCTATCCCAACTAAAGAGCTGCTCTTCCAGGCTGAGCTAGATTTTACACAGCTTTGATTTGATTTTATGGCTTTCTGTCGTTGTCATGAGCTCTGGCTTGAGACCACCACTTCAAATCAGCTTCCTCCAGCCCTCTTTCTCCATGCACCATGCCACAGCCAGGACATGGACTGTAGATGGGGTCAGGCTTTGCTGTGATGGATAACTTGGTCACAACAGTCTAATGGGAAATGTTATCCAGCTAGCAAATGAATGAAATCAGTGACTTTATAGGCCCAGCAATTACTTCTCAGTGATGCAGAATTACTACAGAGGACTCAACACTTAAGAGATGCCCACTACGGACAAATTATCAAACCAAGAAATTAATGACTAGCTGAGAAAATAATGGACAAGGGATAAGACTGAAAAAGCCACGTTCAAGAGAGGTCCATCATTTGCAACAAGTACATTCTCAGCAACAATTAGTCCTGGTACAATTAGTACCACACTGCTACTCTTTCAGGATGGTAGACATCACAATTGGTCTGCAAACCATCAATGGCTGTGACAAAATAGCATCATCTAAAAACAGAGACATTGTTCAACCTGACCATGGCATTGTCCAACACACAAACCCCGCTCTATGCTCCAACACTGCATAAGCAAATTAGCATTACTTCCAGGAAAACTGACGTCTCCCAACTCCTCTTTGCAACTCCAAGAGGTTGCAAATTAGCATTACTTCCAGGAAAACTGACGTCTCCCAACTCCAACTTCTCCATGATCAGAAAGCCCTGCCGTAGTCACACACCACGCTCACAGACAAGGCAACTGACCTAGGGGAGCACTTGCTGCTGAACATTAACAGGCATTTTTGCAATGCAGACTCCAAGACAAGTATTTTTTCCATAGCTTTTTCATGTTAGGGTACAACCACGTGGAAAAAAAAAGAAATCTGCTTTTTGCTAAAACATAAGGAGATCTAGGCAACTTCTTCATCATCATCAAGTGGAAAATAATTGAGGGGGATGAAAGGAAAAAAGCACTCAAACTATATAAGAACACATGATCTCTGAGCTACAATTTTCACAGCCATGACTATTTGTTTTAACAATGAATCCATAATCAGCAGCAAGACCTTCCTTTACCCTCTGGTCCATCCATACCTTAGGAATTCAGTGCAGTTGCTGGCTGACCCCAGGTATCCAGAAGAGAAGAGGAAAGGAGACATACAGCACTCACAGGATGCCAACACAACACCTGACCAGCCATGCCAGAGGTCTTCAAGGCAACGTGAGACAGAGAAACACAAGACAGGGTAAAGACATCAGCCTACATGGCCTCCTCTCTCTCTGCATTCAGATGTAGAGGTGAATGAACAGGAGAAATATAACACTGACTAAATGATTAAGTAAATTAGCCAAGGTCACCAGCTCCGAACCTTAACGAAGCAGAGATCCCACATTATTTTGGGGAGAACAAATAAAAGGCAGTCACAAAACCTAAACAGCTACTTAAATGGAATCGAAATGACCAACATTACACCCAGGATGATTACTTAAGAAACACAAGGAGCTTGGTATTTTCTTTTCTTTAGAAGTAAAGGCGTACAGGAAATTCAGCAGTCACATTTTCTTCCTCGGGCAAGAACACCCACACTGCTCACTCACTCATTCACTCCCATTTTTCTCTGTGCAGTGTCTACCCAAAAGGATCCCAGACCGAATCCTCCAGACACTCCTGCATCGTGCACAAAAACAATCCTGATTTTTACAGTTTTATTTGGCTTGTTCACAAGACTCAGTCTCATGTAATCCACGGGCCTGATCCTTCTCCTAATAAGAGCAATGGCAAAATTCCAGCTGATTCAGTAGCTCTTGCAGACCTTGCAGCAGCAAGAGGATAAACTTTAAGGGCCTAATTTAAGGGCCCAATCCATTCACTTTTCTTGCTTCCACAAGTAACCCTTTTAAAAATAATGGGACTGCTCCAAAGAGTCAAACATGTAGGACTAAATAAGAGCAGAAACCGACTGAGAAATATTTGGGGTTCCCCTTCCACCAGAGCACAAGTGCATTTACCCAAGCATCCTCTTATTCTGATAAATCAAATGACAGCACCAAAAAACAAACAAAAAAAAAAAAAAAAAGAAAAATGCCTGAAAATGCCATTGGAGGCAGGAAGAAGAAACCTAAGTCCTTCTTCTTTTAAAACAAGGACAATCAAATGATGAGTAGCTGAAAATGTGGCCACACACACACACACTCCTTCATATACACACACATACACAGAGGCAGTTCATCAGAAGTGAATCAGAGAGAGAAAGATGAATTTGAACCCTTTATCCCCTGTCCTTTATAAAGGCTGCCACTCAGTAAACGGAGATTGCTCTAATTACTGTGACAATTCTGCACCCCGTTCAAACAACTTTTGTGTTCTGGACAGGTTTCTCCGCGAGTTTGAAATTCTTGGCCTGAGAACCACTCTTGTCTAAAAGAGGTTTCTCGTTGCAAACGCAGAATGCAACACTAACAAGTTGTCCCTCTTTTCAGCTCCTTTCATTCTCCTCTTTTCCAATTGCCTGATTCAGGGCTTAATGGAAACTTGTCAAGGCTTTTCTTCCCACAAACCCTGTAGAGCCCCAAGGCAATCTGTGCACAGAGCAACCACAGGAATCTCATATTGTCAATTAAAATTGAATAGACACCTGATAACCACGTATAGGTTCAAGAATAATACACATCCCATGCATGTACACAGATGTACCTATGTAGCCAGTCCAATACCTGCATTTGGGCACACCAGCAGCACGGCAACTCACCACTTCCCATTTACAACCACCCAGTGACACCCAGGTTCTAGTTTTCACTTTTTCATTCCATATTTATTAAATTTAATTTTGCATTTATGAAATTAAAAACAAAGTACTTTCAAGTACTGTAGTCGAGCAACAGAACACAATGGAAAATAAACTAACTACATATACCAAGCACTTGGCCTTTAATAACCCTGGGGATTGTAAAGATATTTAGCTGCTATCCAGATAAAATAAGCTCTGTGGATATTCTTTACACAGTGGCTTTGTGACCAATGCATTTGTGACTAGCTTCTGAAGTACCTGTTTTTCATTTTAATTGACACAGACATGATTTAAGTTACATTTTATGGCACAATTTTAAAATTAAGAAAAATCCCATAGGAGAATATAACAGGGATTAAAGTAAACTGAGACATTTGGTTAATAATTACAAAAATCTCAAAGAACCTGACTTCCAGACAGATAACTATAATCTGCAACTCCTCTGAAAGGGAGAAAACCTTATTTTAAATGTCCCACAGAAAACAAAAATAGAAACACTGACTTCCACCTTATTCTTCTGATGTGTTCATTCAAGGTCACACCTTCCCTTGGATTCTTTAATATTGGCAAACATCTATAATAGGGCAGTTTCAATAGCTGTCTGTTCAACCAGGGCATAGATCAATGGAAGTCTATATGCCGACTTCCAGACCTTGCCTATGCCAGACTAGTGGTCGTGGGTTTATAAATCTCTTAAATCTAATTAAACCAATGCAAACCTCTTACTGTGCATGCTCCCAAACCAGTTCACTCATTTAACCAAGTTAAAATTATTCAGGCTAGGGTTTAACGCAGTTCCAAGAGAACCTTTATTAAATATTAGTATCAGTTAAAAGCAGAAATCAATGTAGTGGCTTTTCTCCAGGACAGAAAAGCCTATAGTCTCAGACTTTTCCAGATCATTATTTAAGGAGTCACTGACTCCAGTGGGAGTTCGGATGTGCTCCAAGAGGTACACCTCGACCTTTTCTTGCTCTATTTTTCCCTTTCTTAAAATAGGACAATTTGTTTCTATTGTATCAACATCCAAGAATCTCTCATATTCCTCAGAAAGACCCTTTGCAGTATTTTCAGATTGGCAATTTCTATTACTTCCCACAGCCTCCTTTTGGACAATTTTTTTTTGGTGTCTCAGCTGCTTTTCCCCACTAGTGAATAAAGCAGTAGAGAATGATTTTGCTGTATACAGCATCTTTCATACCACAGATACTTTGGAACGACCTACAAAGCTGTGAGACAGACACAAGTCAAGCACATTTATACATTCATACTTGGTAGCCATAGGCATGCAAACGTACTTCCCATGGAGCCTAGGGCACTAAAACCTGTTCTGCCAAGAGGGGAGAACAGTTAGGCAGGACTAACTGTGTCAGGAGGAATAACAAAATGGTTAACACTGATGAGAGTCCCTCCTGAATTCAGCCTCACTCCCTAGCTAAATGCCTATAGGAGGTTTGGTACCCAAAACACCTGGCCACAAAAAGAAACTGCCCTCCCATCTTCTCCTTCCTTGCACTTCCTTCACCAAGCAGCAAAGGCATTTCAAACAACATAAATCCATTCTCCACTCAAAGCCTACTTGGCTCCTATAATTTCTATCATTTTCCCGTCATCATTTCTTCTTTGCTGAAGCCAGCAGCATATGAGTCAGAGAACAATCATTAACTTTTACAACTTCCATACAAATCCACCTACTCATATTAGAAAAGCAGAACTGACATGCAACACAGCCTTGGACCAAACCCTGATCCTGCCAGGAAGCTCCACACTTCTGTGGGAAAGTCGGATACTGCAGAAGCAGGAGCTCATTCAAGAGTGGAAATGTAACTTTGCTTTTCGCCTCACCAAGGGTGGAAGACTGAAGAAGCAGCAATACATCAATATCATATTTAGTTGAGTTTGGCTTTCTCAATACCTTCATCCACTTTTTAAGAACTTGGCCATTGGTTCAAGACACATGGGGCCTGATGTAAAGCCCTTCGTTATTAATAGAAGCCTTTTTTCCACTGACTTCAATGGATCTTGGACCAAGCCCAAGGAAGACAAGATTTCACAGCAGTAAGAGTGACACACATTCTCCGCATTGAAAAAAAAAAAAAAAAAGAAACAATATGAAGCATTTACGATGTCAATCTGCACAGCACAGTTTTGTTTGTGTTTTGCTTTTTTAAGATAGGCTCTAGGCTGTTGGATTAGTGCACCCAAAAAGTCTCTCTGAAGCTGGAAGGAATCACAGGCAGACACAAAATGCTATGGTGAGACATATAAGAATCTCCATACCTCCCTCAACTAGGATATAGAGGCATCCTCTACCACAACATTTCTTGTAAGTTGCTGCAGCCACACTTTAAAGTGTCCCAACACTATAAACTCCTCCAGTAACAGCTACAGTATTACCCATGATGAATTAATTTATATTAATATGGCTATCACGCGCATTTCCATATGAAACCCATTGTTCTAGAACATTAATAAAAACCTCACTAAGTGAAGTAACATGGTACCCAAACACTTAATATAAAGATATTTAAAATAAATACATTTAGAAGAAAATTGCTAATATCTTTAGTTTGGTACAGCAAGCAGAAACCCAGTTATCTTCTCAGTACGTATTTATAGCATCACCCGTTCCCATTCATTCCGCATTTTCTTAGAGAATCTGCTGTACCCTACATCTGCAATTCATTGACTTTACAATTTACCACATGTTGAGATGGAGAGGTCTCAGCTCCATTTGAATCACTGCACAAATATGCAAGTGATTTATCGTTTTAAAACTAAAGACTGCAGAAGAACGACTCCACTTTTCCTGAACATTACTCCTTCTGGCAGACCATGAACAATTACAGCGCGTACTAATTAAGCTCTGTAAATGTGCTGTGCCCTGCTAATGCCTACCAGGCCTCAAATTTAGTTGCATGAAGCCAAACTTCAGCCAGCGACTTAACTCATTCAGCACTGCCCAGTTGCCTGAGCGTGACCCCACAAAGAATAAGGGTCGAGGGTTTAGCCAACCTAAAACAAAGGCGTGAGACTGAACAGATTTTGCCGGAAAGAATCACAGGGGGGAGATGCTGGAGGGGGTGGGAAGCATCTTGGGAATGAGAGGAACATCCTTGTTGATAACCTGTTAAAAAGGTACAATACCACACCAGCTTTGCAGTGCGGTGCCGGGGGATTCGGATCTGTCCCCGGGGGCTAATAAGTCACAGCGCTCCATTGATTAGGGAAATGCATAAAACCTTCAACAAAACTGTACAGCTATTTGTGGAAGAGCCGAATTGACAGCCCCCTGGTTGTTTTTTTTTAAAGTCAGGCTTTACATGGCTCTAGAATAAAAACATATGGCCAAAGGAGTGCAGCTTTCCACCACACACATAACCCTGCTTTTTTCTTAAATTAGTCTCCGAGCACAACAGTAACCTACAGGGAAACTGAAATCAACCACTGGAGAAATTAAAGCTAAAAGTAATACCTAGGCATATTTGAGTAATCGCATTATCTTGTTAAAACACACACACCCCCAGCACAGACAAGACAGCAGCACTTCAGATCTGACTGTCCACCCTAGCAAAGCATGTGTGTCATGGGGAGTGAGCCGAGAACAACGAGCTTTGCTGACCAAAGCACTGCTTCTCCTCGGGCCCCAGACTTTCCTGACACTTAAGAGTCAATCCCCAGGTCCCAAGCTTCCCCTCCAACCATCCATTCAAACACTGGCGTTTCCCCCCACCTCCCCCAAGTTTCTACAATTTCTCCTCACGCTCCAACATCCCTCCTTTGTCCTCCAATTACTCTCCAGTGGCCCCCCGCTCTCGCAGTGCCTCCCCCCAGTTAACCCCTCCCAAAACACCACCCTGCACACGTCCCCCTGTTCCCCTCCACGCTGACCTACACGTCCATCCCACATTGTCCCTTCCAGCAGGACACTGGGCTTCTCCCCTAAAAACTGTCTCTAACCTCAACATCTTCATTCATCCAGCGCATGTTTTCCCTTAACGAGGGCTTTTTGCTGCTTTCTAAGAGGCCCTGTTTTATACACACAAACCAGTCTAATATACGTATTTCCGAGCATCCTCCTTCTGCATAAAACCTGAGGCAGTTTTTTTCTCTTCTCCCCAGCTCAGCGGTATGTGAGAAAATTAAAGGACGTTTCCAGGTGTCATCTGTCTTTAAATGTTTGCTTGTGCCGGTATCTAGGAAATACTGCACAATACTGCTGAGACCTCTGTAAAGGACACGAGCTGAGCTAAACTTCTTCCCTCCTTCAGCCTGGCTGCGTCACCCACTGCCCAGCCTCTACAGCACCACAAGCGTTAATTATAAACTTCGGAGCCTACGTAGGGAGAAAAAAAAAAAAAGCACAAACATAAACCAGCAGTTGGGAGGAGCAGCAGAAATATTCTTTGCTTTTAGGTGGGGAGAGAAAGGATTTCCATATCTCCCCCACACACCCCCAGCACCACACTTCATCTCTCATTGCTTATAATTAGTGAAAGAAATTTGACCCACTGCCAGTGTCTGTGGACCTTGGATATTATAAGGCCAGCGTGGCGTCAAATATCTTAACATTCATAAGTGTTATAGGCTGTAAATAAACCCCGTGGATTTATGACCCTGCGGTGCTTGCCAGCAAACGACTGTGGCACATTTCTTTCAGCAGACCTGTCGAGGTGCAAGTTTGCCTTCGGTTGTAAAATTAACCATTTCCTTCACAAATGTGCCCAATTAAAAGACAAAGTTTTAAGGCTTATGTACATATTTGCCAGGACATAGGACTGAGGAGACGCCTGGGGAGCACAGCTTTAAACTCCCCCCCCCCCAAACCTCACAACTCCCTCCAAAGCAAAACTTCTCACAACAGCCCCAATGTGCAAGGAAAGTGTCTGATTTCACCAAAAAGCCCTGAAAAAAACCCAAACTGACAACCTGACTGCTGTTATATTTATATGTGCCTATCGCCAGCCCTCATTTTTGGCTGCTCTGAGGCTGGGGGCAGCAGGCGTCTCCCCCCAGGCTGTGCCTGGAGAAGGATCTCCTCCCTTCCCCCAGGATAATGTCATCTGCTTCCTGTGTAGGAGAGCATTTGCTAAATCCAGGTTGTCTCATGCTTAACTGCCAATAATCCAACTTCCACATAACTCCCAGACAGCTGGGAAAAGGTCCTTAGAGTTTTTAGTCATGGTACAGAAACACACGTCCACACAAAAAATCTGCAGCTGTCCTTTTTCTCTACACCACATTTTTTATCTGATTTTGGGGCCCACTCATGAAAGTCTTGACAAATTTAAAACATTTTTACCTACATTCTGGTTTACAAGCGCCAGTGAAAGCTGCAACATACTCCTTCCCCCCCTCCACCTTCAGCTGACAAATCAGCACGTACTTGCTTGAACAAAAAAATGAAGGGGAAGGAGGGAAAAAATAAACCACACCACCCCACTCAACATCCTCAGTCCTTGTATAAATGCATTCAAAAAACCTGGAAAGGCTTCTACTGTATTTTTTTTTCACTACAGATCAGTCACTGGTGCACCTATTAAAATTGTTCGATTTCCAAAGCAAATATTATTTTTAATGAACTGCAGTCCTGCAATTATCCTGTACACTCAAGTAACAGTACTGCATTATATTGTTTTGCAAGGTCCCAGAAACATGAAACTTTTCTCTAACTAATTTTCGTAGCCCCATGAAGAGAAACTGATGGAGTAAGCAATGCAACAATTGCTGCAGAATAAAATCTTATCAAGGGGGGAAAAAAGAGAAAGAAGGAAAAAAAGAAGAAAAAAAAAAAAAAGAAAAAAACATAGAATTAAAAATAAATCAGCTTCTTTACTGAAAATAAGTTAACAGTCTGCCAGCCACTGTATAACAGCTATGCTAATGCTATAGAAGTGATTCAGCAATCTACCTAATTAAGCACAAGGAAAGTTTCTCTATGGAGGTTCCGTTTGATTTACACCAGGATCATCAGTTCTTATTTAACAGCTTGTTTTTTACTCAAGTCCAGAAACTTTATTAAAAGCATGTCCATTCATTTTTTTTTTAAACAAAGCAAATAATTCACTCTCCACTGAATAGCTCTGTATCATAAAGTACCAAAGTGCTGACATATTAACTTGTATCTACATTATTAAACTAGTTGGTGGACGTTAATACTATAATCCATACTGCAGACATTAAACCTCAACTATAAAGATTACTAAAGAATTAATATTGTCACATCGAGACTGAAACCTTAACACTCCAGCCATAAATATTTCTGAAGGAGATGAAAAACAATTAGCATAAATACCAAAGAAGGGCAAGAACACCTGTTCTTTTTCAGGGCGATAAGCATTTTATTGTTCTCTATTTAAAATGTAATGACCTGTGTAATTACAGTAATATTACATTGTATTGCAAGGGCTTGGAATGTCACACTCTGAAAAGTGTTGTCAAAACAATTGGAGGGAGGGAAAAAAAAAAAAGGACCACCATTAACCCTTCACACCCCAGGGTCTACAGCTTTTGTATTAGGAAGGATTACGTTGTTTGATTCAGTTGATAAAGGAAAACATCAATTTTTCAAGGCAACTAATAAAAAAATGTTTCTTCCTAAACATAAAAATGGAGGCAATGGGGCTGCTCTCTACCACAGCTATTCCCAACACCCAAACTTCAGGGCCAAACACAAGCTCACCCCTACAGTCTCACTCAGCCAGCAACAACTTAGGGGAAAGGAAGATGCAACAGCACTAGCAAAAATAAGAGCATCTGCCAGCACGGTTTTCTCAAATCACTATGCATCTATTTGTTTACCAAAAGCATTAACCAAGCTCCAAATTTAAGCTAAAAATCAAGTACACCACTTCTATGCTTTCCAACTCTGAAAGGAAAACAGTCTCCTTTATTATCCATAACATGCAGCTACCCCAGTCCCTCTTCAAGCGCAGGGATGGAACTGGTGCTCTCAGATGCCTCACTTCATTACTATTTGACTAGACCTCTACTTAATAACATCTATTCTCACAAGCAAGCCACAGTATTCTATCAATAGCAAGATCAGCATGCAAAAAAATCTTTGATTTTTAAAAATAAAATTATTCCAATCAATCTTGATAAAGAGTTCACAGTATTTAAAGCATTATCCTTGAGAAAAGATTATTCCCCATAAGCAGATTTTATGATACTTCATAATTCTTCACATTCCTGAAGCAGTAAAGGAGAAATTGCTGCCCACAAGTTTGCTCTTGAACAGACAATTACAGGTACATTTAAAAAACACAATAATCCCATTACACCTCCAAATAAAGCAACACAAAAAAAAATTCCAGGAAAAAAGAACCACAACAAAAAAACCACACCCACAGACTTTTAAGATTGTACAACAGCAAAAGAAAAAAGAAAAACAATTTTGCTACGTATCTGCATCACCTCTTTACCTTACATGCTCTGACACTCAACAAATATGGCTCCAGGAAAAACTACATAAATAAAAATAAAATTCATAATTATGCAGAAGCATCTATACCTTTCCAACGCGTATTTAAAAATAAAATAAAATCAAACAGGAGAGAGAAAGATCTAGTTCATCTGGAATTGAAAGCTGGTACAGCAGAGAACTAGAATCCACCTAAAAATAGTGTGTGACAGACAACAGCTATCCCGCTGAATCTTTATAATATTCTGCTCTCAGGCCTAAATAAACAACTTTAATTTTTCCTGGCTATAATTAAGTGGCAGACAAACAAACAAGCATACGGAATGTGAAAGAATAAGGTTAAGAAGATAGGAGAAGGTTGCTGGAGCCTGGATGTGGAAATAAGAAAATTGCCTATTGAGTGTGGAAATATCCTTTCAGAATTCATCTGATAACACAAGCAGGCCACCTGCCATACCAACAATAAACCAACCTGCAAGCTTTTGTACAGCACCTTTAATTCACACGAACCCAACATTCCTATGGAGGCCTTTTTTAACTGTGGGGGAGCGAGGGGAGGAATGCTCCAGGAGAGCTAACTGCTGAAGGATCCTATCTAAGGGAAAAGGGATCTGTAGTAAAGGTAATGAGGGAAAAAGAACTGTAGCTGTTGTAAGAAAAATGCTTTAAGAAAAAGGCAGCAGAGGTGTGCTTCCTATTAGTCTGCACTTGGAACAGTGGAATGCACTGAAGGTAAAAAACGAAGGGGAAAAAAAAAAAAGGAATACAAAGCTTCACAATTCGTAACAAAGTGATTTGGAACAAAGATTGTTTTGCCATCTGGATTCTGGTACTTATGGAATTTGGAATTTATCACCATCATCCATATACATGGGGGTGACCATATTCAAAAGAAAAAATATAATGCATTCAGCCCCTGAATTCCCCTCCCCATCATTACAATTGCAAACTGCAGTCACCCCTCTGCTACTGTCCCAGAAATCACCTCCTCCCAAAAAGAGCCTCACAAGCTTCCAAAATAAAACCCTGTCACAGCCCTAAATACATGCAAAGTCAGAAAACCTTCCTCACAACCTCCCTGTCACTCTGCATTTACTAATCTGTGTCTACTGACGTTTTACTAAGTGAAAACAAGACTGACCCGATGTTTAATATTTTAATGCTTTAAAACACTTGTAGATCTGATATACTGAAGTTGTCCAAGCCCTCAGTCATTAATACGGCTTCAACATCTACCCAACAGTAGACCTATTATTGTAAATCGCTATCTCGTGTTACCACAAGGTAAAAAAAAAAAAGTGTATAAACACACATGGTGATGGTGGGAACGCTTCAGATTCAGAAATAGCCAGAAGAAACAAAACAGCAACGCTAAAGCCATCGGTAGGAATAAGTGGTGTTTGGAAGTCCCAGTGGATTTAACCGTTCAAAATGAAAAAAATTTTTAAACTCTTTAAAAAAGGAAAGAAAAGGTGACACTTGAGAAATCTGATGTCAGAGCAGAGCACACCGTGGGTGACACTACGAGCGGGAAAACAGCTGGGACTAGAAACCCACCAGCAGACCCCAAAATTTCCAGGGATCTGGGCTAAATCTCGCTCTAGCTGCAGGCACACGCAGACCTGCACCCCCCGCCAGTGAACCCCGAGTTAGGCGTGGAGGGGAAAAAAAAAAAAAAAAAAGGCAAAAAAACCCAACAACAAAAAACCGGACGCTTTCAGCAAATTGTTTTCCGGCCAGCATACTTCCAAGAGGAATTTTGCTCGACTTGTCTGATTATTTTTTGCGCTGCCGTTGTTGTTGCCAGAGCCAAGCGAGGCGAGTTGTTTCCGGAGTGAGCGCAGTGCCCCGAGCGCGGCTCCCCCCGCTCCGCTCCCCGGCACGGCCCCGGGCCCGGCGGGCAGGGCAGGGCAGCGCCGCTCGGCCCCCGCACGCCGCGGGGCGCGGATCGGGCCGGCCGGACCGCGCTCAGCCCGGCAACAACTCGCGGCACAACTCGCGGCACCCGCGGCCCGCAGGGGCACAATGAAATCGCCGCTCCCGCAGGCCGGGGCGGGCGAGGGCAGGAGAGGGTTAAGGGGGAGGAAAGGGGAGGGGGAGCCGGCCCAGCCGCCACGGAGGAGGGCAGGAGGCGACGGATCACCATGGAAAACGAGGAGTTTGGAGGAGCGGATTGCAGGCTCGGCCGGGAGAAATTAGCCCCCCTCCCCAAGGAAGGGGAGAGGGGATGGGAGAGAAGGGAATAGGGGGAGGGGAAAAAAAAACCCAAACTTCTTAGGATTTAAAAAATTTGTTTCCACTTTTGTTTTGAGGCTGAAATAGGTGTTGTTTGGAATTTGTTTGCTTTCTTTTCTTCCCCATCCCCCCCCGCAGAGGAGGTTACCAGAGCTAAAAAAAAAAAAATTGCCCACAAAACTAAAAGAAAAAAAAAAAAAAAAAAAATAANAGTAAAAAAAATATAATAATAATAACAAAGAAGACAAAAAAGAAAGAAAAAGGGATTTTTTTTTAAAAAAAAAAAAAAACAGGAATATGGCGAAGTGTAAACAAACCCCCTCCCGCGGCGGCCCGCGGAGTTTGGAAAGTTTGCGGCGCGGGGGAGGGGGCGGCGGCAGGGCCGG